>VWZL01006771.1:523055-549162 GCA_013396915.1 Stercorarius parasiticus
CTCGGTCCGGGCGAGGGTTGTGAGGTAAAAATGGTAAAAAAGAGCAACAAGGCAGGGGGCTGGTGCGAGGCCAGGGGCAGCGGTGCGGTGAGATGGCCCGGCTGCGCGGCCCGGCTGGCAGGCAGGTCCCGAGGCCCTCATCCTGTCTGGGGACAGCACTGTGGGGGGCTGTGGCGGTGACAGCAGTGCCACTCTGGTCACTCAGAGGTGGGAGGCGGTCTAGTGTCCTGATTCAAGGAGCGCACAGTTGGCTGGAGGAACAACTGTGCACTGAACAGAGCAGTATGGTCATAAGCAGTGGCTCCTGTTTGCCACAGCCAGCGTTACAGGGTGTCACCTTGCCTTCTGCCAGCCTCGTCTCCCCTGCCGAGCCACGCCATGCCACACCGCAGGTTTCCCTGCTGAGGAGTGATAAGGATGGTGAGGTTGCAGCTGAGCAGCTTCAGCCCCAAACGGGTTGCTAACTTCATCTTTGTGCTCTGTATCACAGGCTTCCTTGTCTGCAATAAACTTACCTGGCAGAACAGGTCAGTGGGGTTTATCACAATGGCCATATTTTTTTCCTCAGTTCAGCTTGAAATTTGTGATTACCGCCATTCATTTTGAAGCTATTCTGTGTATGTTCAGGGCAGTCCACTGGGGGTGAGATGAGGCTGCCAGGCACAGTTGGTGGTTTATGGATCCAGAGTTAACTTCTGTCCCTGGAATACCCATTAAACTGTCTCCAATGGTAGGCTAGGAGAAAACGAGTGAAACTGTAGGTTTCTCATCTGCTATCAGTGAGGCTGTTTCTGCTGAGAAATATTCAAGTTCTTGTATGTGTCTGTTTGTAGAGCCACATGACTCTTACAAAATCAGCTAAAGATTATCAATGGAGCATCGTGATTTTTACAAGGTACGATTTCACATCTTTTAAAATATGGCAGAAGGGTGGGGCGAAATGGCGGAATAGATAGATAAGCCCATTCCCTGCATAAAAATAATATATTCTTGTTTATATTCAGTGTTCTGGAAGGCAAGGTTAGCCTTTGGGATTGTTTTTAATTATATTGAAGTAAAAATGTGTTTGCGCATGCCAAACTTTTATAGTCCATAATGAGTTTATTGCATATAATAATTATGGGCTTAGTAATTAAAACTTAAAAATTACTGCTATTTTATTTAATATAAATGATAAATCAAAGATTTAATTTTACTTTTTATAAGTTAAAACTAGGATGTGTCAGAAACATCAATCTTAAATTTCGTATTATGATAATTGTAAGGCTTCAAGTATGGGAGATGCATGTGTATAAAAGACTTTGACAAGTCAAAAACATTGGCTAAGAGCAGAATATCTTTTAATTTAGTATAATATATATGTTTTAAAGTCATTTATAACAATAATTATTTACTTTTTTTTTTTATTTTTAGTGCCGCTCCTCCAGACGAGAGACGATAGCAATTTCTGCAGTTGCTTTACAGGATCATATAATATGCTGTCATCAGCTCCAAGATCTTTCACTAGCAGGTCCTTTTAAGTCAAGGACAAGGAATATCAAGAACATTTACAAACCTGTCAACAAAGAAATGGTCAGAGCAGTAGTAGATACTGGACTAAGAAAAAAGAGCACTCGCCACAAAAACACGGAAGATGCAGAAAAGGAGTATGTTCTTGATCCCAGTCCTCCGCAGCTAACATTAGGTAAACCATTATATTCTGAATTGTAAATTTTTGTTTTTATGTAAAATAAACTAAAATGAAGAAGCTTTGTGTTCAATAAGATAACTTAATGCTAAACAGCATAAAGTATTATTTTAGAATTTGTAAAAATTCTATATGCCATCAGGTGAACACTCATTTAAACAATAGAATTGCCATCAGTGACTTGAAAGTGTCTTTTCGTATCTAATGTGTATTAAAAATATTATTCTTGTGACAACAAAGGTAAAAATTAAGAAGCTAGTGCATCTTGATGAAGAATTCTTCATGACGAGGTGGGAAGTCTTTTACACTTTTAAATGTGTTTTGTATATTGACTGTCATAGCTTTCTTTACCTTGTATTCTCAAGCAAACACCAGTGATTTAGATATTGTATTTATTTGGGGGACTGTTTTGATATTAAGATTTTTTTAAAGTCTATTTAAAATGGTTTGGTTTATTCCTTATTCAGTAAAGAGACATTTACTAGTGCTGCATTAAATGTATTCTTTGTTAATATATACCCACCTTTACTCAAAGTTAAAAAGGTTTGGTTTTACAATGGTCCTGAGGCTAAACCCGAGAAGAATTAACACCTGTAGTTAAATAGCTTTTTCAAATTTAGAAGCAAACATGCAACAAGATAAAAGTCACAGATGTGAGGGCTTGGAATGATGCCTAGTGAGAAAACTCACTTTTAAATAGTATTATAATAATACAGCTTTACAGCAGCGACAGACAATATTGCTTAAAAAAACAAAGCCAGGGAGCATCTTATCAGACCAGGAGTCTAAATGTGCTTCCTGCCTATCGGTTTCGGTCCTGTATTTCCCTTTTCTAAATGTTTCTACAGGATTCTTGCCATGAACATCTTCTTGTCTCCATGCTTTTAGTTGTCTTGATTAGGCTTTTCTTAAAGAACCTTCCAGCTCAACAGTTTCCAGTTTTAAGCATAATAAACTTTCATCATCATTAATAATTGTTTTATTTACTCTTCTTCATACAAAGGCCCTTAGGCCTCTCTGAAGATCATATTGCCTTTGCTATAATAACTGTCACAGTAGTCCCGGCTCTGAAGAGAACCATGTAAATCAATGAGCCTCCGTACAAGCACAGGCATCTGCCTCTAGGAATCAGCTGAAGGTTAAGAGGGTAACTTAAGATAATACACAACAAGTGAGTGTAACAAGCGATAGGACGAAGGTAGTAAGACATGGTGATTATTACTATGTTTACATGGTTATAGTTCTAAAGATGGGAGGGTTTTTTCTTTGGTTCATTTTGAAGAGGAATTTGAAAGAAGAGAGAATAGTGGGGGGGAAAAAAGAGCAGAGAGGTACTGGGGTTAGCGCAAATATAAATAATGAGTGATTATGGAAGCTGAAGGTTGTGGTGAAAAAATGCAGCCCAAGTGTGAGCATGTTCTCTGCAATTATAAGAAAGACAAAGTATTTTCTCTTTAAATCACAGCATTGACTGAAATGTCCCATATGAATGCTTGTGCAAGAGATTCGAAAGAATATGCTGAAAGATTTTTTTTAATTGCAATTGTTTCTGGGTTTTGCTTATTAGTTTTTCACCTATAGTCTCACATTATTTTAAAATGCTTGTGTCAAGCTGTCTCTTCTTAATAAGAATTGTGGGGTTTAAACCTTACAGCTGTGAAACAACTTTGAAAATGTAATTTAATGTAATTTTTTCTCCTTGAGTTTGTGGGTAACTAAACAAAATCTCACAGGCCTCTATGATTAAATTTTACTCAATAGGGACCTGAATACTAAAATCAAATAATAATAGTTTAAAGGTTAACGTATGTAATAACTTTGCGAATGTTCATTTTAGGATAAATAACTCACTTGGTTGTGAATGGGTGTGTCAGTAAATGGGTTGGGCTTGTAAACGATGCATAAGGATGAAAGCTTGGATGTCTTGAGCTGTGATAAATGTAGGATTTCATTGCTTGTATTTATTCGAAGTGCTATTTCGAGAAATCTTCATAGAGCCTTTTGCTTCAACCACATGTCCTTGCTTGTGTGTCTTGCTGCCAGTTTTCCTTCATCAACTATGTTGTACAAAAGCTTTCCTTCTAAACACCTGTATTACCTGTCCCTCACAAATATCCCATCTGGTTTATATTATTTGGAAGATAGGTTTTGCCGCCAGTTTCTTCCTGTTTGGCAGCTTTAATCATCCATTTGTGAACGTTTTAAATAAGCATTTTTTCTTACCCTGGGGGTATACAAAAGGCTTTCCGCAAAGCCATCTTATTGTCTTCCTTAAAACAGTCTCTGACCACTGTGCTTGGAAGAAAATCAAGGGTAGGCATTTTTTATGTTGTGATACTGCCTTTCATGCTGTGACTGGTTTGCTATCTTGTTCGCTCCCTGGGTATCGAGATTTTCTCATCATAAAGACCACCGCTTGTGTATATTGGTCTATCGGAATGGGATCTTATTTCCTTACTTAGTCACTGATGCTCTTGGGTACTACTGTCAGATGAAACTTGATATGTGTTTTTACTGAAACTGTTGTCATGTGTTTTATAATTTGATTCTTCTTTTGTAGCAGAAATGCTGTTCTGTGCAAATACATGTTCTTCAAGAGTTGAACGGTCAAGAGGGAAAGGACTCCTGGATAGGAAAACTTCCTTGTCACTCAGCTACCAATTTCAGCAATTCATGCATAAGCTTTAAGGAAAATATATGTTCTAAACTAGTTTTTAGACTCTAAAATGTTTACAGGATTCTTCATATTTCTGTTAAACCTCATATTATTTTTCACCACCAGGAGCACCAGACAAAGGCATTTTACTGCACCAAAATCAATAGACAATGCTATTTTATGTTAATACAGTGTATATTTTACATTCTGAAATTACGATGCCGTAAATACATAAATACGTGCTTTGCTGCTTGACCTGGAGTGGTTTGAATTCTAGCCCGTAGCCTGCAGGCAGAGCTGTGAGCTCCCGCACGTGTGGAGGTGCCGGATTTGCGTCTGGGTATGAGTTGTCCAGGAATTGAAACATTGCGCCTCTAAGACAATTCATCTATGACCACCGGTGTAATCTACAGCATTCATTGCTTCAAATTTTCTTTTGCTACTTAGGTTTACGTGCATTGCTTACGTTTGACTTGATACCTTTACAAGGGTAACAAAAGTGAGAAGGTGGGGTATATGTGAACCAAACCATATGTAGAGAAACCACTTTCCATGTTGTTTCAAAAGCATAAACTGACCCAGCTTGAAATCTCAAAGCCATCTTGTTCTAAGATATGGAATCAAATTGATTTATGTTTGAAGGATGTCATGACCTCACGAGGAAGTAGGTTAGGCAGATAGTTCAACTAAAGGGAAGAAAGTATTCTTTATAATTCCTTTAGTACCTCACAAAAGCTCTTTAAGAAGATCAAAGACAGTATTGTGCAAATTTTAAATGACTAACGATATACATCTGTAGATGGATGAGCTCAGGAGAGGAATTTTTGTCTCAAAAATGAACAAATCCAATCCTAGAATAATCAGATATTTGAGCAAGGGGATCACCAAAACCCCTTTCTTTGGTTTGTTAGGATTCCTTTTCTCTTCATGACTAACTAGTATAATGGGTTTGGACACACTGTCTGATGGGGGTTTTGAAAGGTTACACAGAACAAATAAGTGGTGCTTATTAATGTCCGGTTTATAAAAAGATTTTGGTCTGAATGAAAGAGTTGACCCTTTCCTTCCCATTTAGAACTAAAAACTCATTTAGGCGTCATCAGCTTGCATTCCAACTATTGCATGTCCCTCCTCCTTTCATTTTAGCAAATACTGTTGAGGCCTTGTCATAGACTCATGTTATTGGCTTATTACACATACCTTGGACATTCCTCCATTGGCTTTGGTCAGTCCACAAAAGCTGCTTCCTCTGGTCTTCAAAGATGACAAAAAGATCCATTCTTTGCTGTACCTATTAGCATCTTTTTTTACTACTGAGATACTGACACTGGACTTTATCTGCCGTATGTGGGGATGAGGGGAAATATTGTATGTATTTTCACTGATTCCTTTTTTGAGAAGACAGAGATTTCACATGGACATGCAGCAAGGCTATCACTGGTGTCTTGTGACCATCTCTTTGTTTCTTTATGCTCTTGATTTCTCTTGTATCTCTCACAATCTCATTACACTTCAGCATTTTGCACCAGCAACAATTTTTTATTATACCACTTTGTTCATTTTTATTTTTGAGAATACAAAAATGTGATGTTGAGGAAACTTTCACAAATGAATTCTAACAGAGATTGTGTTTGTACAAACAAAATTACATTACTGTGCATTGTTGTATTGTGTAGTTAATATTCCCCATTGTAATGGCTGTGGAAAGGTATCAAAATAAATTCAAATTACTCAGCAAATAAAAGTTTACATTTAAAATTTTCCTGTATATTCTGTATATTAAAGAGGTTCTGACAATTACTGAATAGCTAACTAATAGTAAGAAGTATGTTGCCTGCCAGTGGTTTGTCTGATGATAGATTTATATGAAGTATCTGTATAAAGTATTTTTAAATAAGTGCCTCATTGATTAATTTCACATGAAGAAAATGCATTATCTGGATCTGCCAATAGGTATTATTAAGTGATTTGTTGTTGTTGTTGTCTACAGCTCAGAAATTAGGCCTAGTTGAGCCTCCTTCCTTGCCACTTACTGATGAAGAATGGGGAAAAATAAAGCAGAGATCCATACAGCATGGAGACTCCATGCAGCCTTGCGCAATATGCAGGGAAGAATTTGCACTTCAGCCTCAGGTACATGTATAACTGTATAATTGTGGGGACTACACAATCGTATTTAAAAAATTTTTTCCAGAGTTACCGCTAAAAATCATGAGCTGGAGAAAGAAAGGAAAGACATTATTTTACTTTAAGAAACCATTTAGCATTTAATAGCTGGAGCCAGCTATCAGTAGTGAACTCTGAAAAGTATTTTGGACGTGATGTGGTAGAGAAAGGTTTGTAATGTTTGTTCACTTCTGAAGTTAAAAGCAGGTATAGGCTATTTTTTGCTTCATTTAAACTCCTGTTAGATACGATCCTAGCCTTGATTCATCAGAATGGTAAATATTCACTAATTATAAAATATATTTTGTTTTCTTACAAGTTTTGTTACTTTGAAGTTTAGTTTAATAGTTATTTCTATTTGGAAAGTGGAAGTAGGTATGCTCTTAATACCAGTCAGTTGCTTCCTTAGGTTATGAGAAGAAATGCTTACATTTTACCTTGATGGCTTTATTCAATGCATGTTTGTAGCATAAGCATAAATACATCATGCTTTATTAGATTTTGTCATCTTACAAATGTTAAGCAAAAGGGACGAGGGACTGATTGAAAGGAGGGCTGCTTCAGAGAAGTGATGATGGTAATTACAAGAATTATCCCAACTGCTTGCAAGTTTCTTTCCACATTGCGTTTTATGGGAGTTTTTTCTGCCTGTTCCCTTTTTAATTTTTCTTGAAGACTTTTTACAGCCAAGTCTGTAATGTGAATTGAGGTCTTTCAATAACGTTATGTACAGGGCTTTTGCTTCCTTTTACAGCAACATTAACTGAAGGTGTACAATTGTCCACAGACAGGTGGGATGGATCTGGCAAAAGACCATTCTGCCAATTTCTGGCTACCCTGAAAGTCTAAAGCTTGACAAGAGAGAGCAAAAGACAGCACTCATTAAAAAGATTACTTTAGATTTGGCACAAAAAGGGAAATGCCTCTGGAATTCTTTTTGTCCTCAGTGTTTCCTTCGCTTTCCTCCCTCAAGGGAAAAAAGCCACTGTATCTGAAAGCTTTCCCTTCAGCTGGCTGCTAGCCATTAATCCTTTTGTGTTTGCCAGCTCAATAGTGCACACTACTTGTTCTGGTTTTCACTCCTTTCCCAGTTTTTCCTTCCTCTAAGAGCCAACTGCCTTTTTTGTCCAACTCTATATCTTTTGTCAGGGTGGAGATCATCAGCATTTGGTGGGAATTTAGGTCAGATAAAGGTGAAGTTTTCTTGTAGCCTGTGAACATGCTTTCTCTTTTGTTTTTTTTTGTATGTGTGAAATGCTGCATTTGATGTATATCACTTCTTGAAATTTAACGTCTCTGTGGGGAAAAGGGACAAAAATGAATCAGCTTTCATTTTAAGTACTTGTTTTATAATCTTTTCCTCCAGTCAATAGCAGATGGCATTTCTCGCTTTCTGCCATTCCATGTGTTTTTAATACAAAATTCACATTTGTTTAAGATGTAATATATTAAGTAATTTCTATAGAAGACTAGTTTTATTTTCACCAGAAAAACTGCAGTAGTAACAAAAAGAAAATAATGACCTTTCAGGCACTCAGAATTTTTCTTGTCAGCATTTTTTACTTTTCAGCTTTTAGAATGGTTTAAAGTCAGGTTGGTTTTGTTGGTTTTTCCCTTTGAAAAACAGGTGCTGCTTTCATGTTCCCATGTATTCCATAAAGTGAGTACAGTTTTATATAACTATTCAAGCATGTAATACATGAGTATTTTAATTAAACCACTTAAGTGAGTATCTTAATGAATTAAATGTAATCATCTTGAAAAGTAATTTTGATTCCAGATTTTTATGGTAAGAAATATAATTTAAGACTATTTTATGATGAGGCACTTTATTGCATTTTATTACCTTTTTTAAAACCAAAACTGTAGTTTGTTACTGAGCTATACATTTGTATACTAAGCGGGAATAGTTTAATTCATGACATTTCATGCAAATATATGGAGATCTACAAAATTCTCTTGACATTTTAATTATAAAATGTGCATCTTGTATAGTGTTCATGGATTGATGAATAAACTGTTTCTACATTCTGTAATCTGTCCTTTTTTATCTGTTCCAATGATACGAAATATATTGTAAGTGATTGCAGTTATTTTTTTCAGGCATGCCTGAAAGCCTTTGAAAAATTTACAGGTAAAAAATCTTGTCCGATATGTAGAAAAGAGCAGTATCACACCAGAGTAATACATGATGGGGCACGCTTGTTTAAAATAAAGTGCGCTATTAGGTAAGCCTTACTCCTGCTACAGGTGTTGTCACTGGACAATATTTATTTCTAAGTAATGTTCTAAATGTGGTAAAACTTTAATATAATAAGAAACTAGACAGAACGAATGCACTACAAAAGTCCATGTTTAAAAAATGCATAAAATGATTGTTTTATATAAATAGTAAAATTATATAAATTTGAGTTTCCTCTTCCTGAGCAAAATTGTGTCTTACAGAATTCAAGCTTCCTGGAGGGGGTATATTGTTAGGAAATGGTATAAAAACTTGAGAAGAACAGTGCCTCCTAAAGATAGCAAGTTAAGAAAGCAATTCTTTGAGGAAAAGGTATGTTGCATTTGGTTCTTTGGTCTGATTCAACTCTCTTAAATCAAAACTCCTGAATATCAGCTCTCTACTTTTTCATTTAGTCCTTACTCATATCAAACAGGCAGCACTGGAGGCATAGGCCAACAATAGTGGGCTTTTTGTGAGGGTCTGTATTTCCCTTCTCTTTTTGATAAATCACAGTAATCTGTTTTCCTATAGAATTATACGAAGAGGGTATAGTAAGGGGAGAAACAAATAAATCCATAAACAATCATAACTTCTTTTCACTGTCATTATTCCCTCACTGGACGCTGAACTGGGTAGTTCCATGCCATAACTTTGCCCTTCTCTGACTTCTGCTCAGATGCAAGTCAGACTGTAGTAAATTAGGGTCCTGACCTAATACAAAGGAGGCCAAATCAGGTGCAATGACCCTGCCTGCCTTTAAGCACTCAGCTGCTGCAGAGTCCCTGTGCAATCCTCAAATCCTCCTTTGCTGACTTCATCTTCCCCCAGTTTAGTAACGGCTAGCCCAGCTCAGCTTTTCAGTAACAAAAACTGCTCTGACACATCCTCGGCAATTACCAAACCGTCCCTCAGGGAGCGGGAGATGCCATCTCCTAGTCCAGGTTACCAAACAGCCTGGTTAACAGAGATTAACAAAGCCACACAGGACAGCCATTTAAATGTAGCTAATGCGTGCAACTAGGAAAATACTCTGACCCCAAATTGCAAGCTAAATCAGTGCTAGGTTTAAAACAATACTTAAATCAGTTGTTTGGGTTTTGTGTTGTTTTTTTTTTAAATCATCGCTTTAGTTAAAACAGAAGAGTTCTTGGCAGAAAAAGGCTTGTTACTGCCTGTCATTATTTCTCATGCTTACTTGGTTGTATCCTGTTGGAGGAGAGCTTTGGAGGCAAAGACCCCCTCTTGCTGTATTATGCCTTTATGTATGATAGTGAGATCAGTACCCTAGAGGCGATCTGTCAGACTGTTGCAACAGAACTGGTACCAGTGTTCTACTTGTGTGGTAACAGTGGCAGGGGAGAGAGGGGAAACACTGTTCCCAGCCTTAACACTGAGACAGCTTTGCTGGTTGCTATGCTACCTTTGCAATCAATGCAAAGTTCTTCCCTGTAACAGAGGAAATGAATATGGAGGTAACTGAGGAATGCTAATGTTACACTCAAAAGTGCTCAAACGCTTAAGTTTGGAAGAAGTGAATCCTTCAGTGGATTGTGACTGTCCTCAAGTAGCATGATGAGAACAGACAGCAGAAACACTTAAGAGTTTTCTGCATGTAGGACTGGGGAAACAGTTGTGTGCTTATTTCCCAATAAGGTTGTCAACTTTCTGTGGGCTTATAGCCATGCTTAGCTATAAACAGGGTCTCAGTAAAGGGAAGTTGAGGAAGGCCTGTAAATACACTGAAAGTTGCAGCTGAGTGTCATTTGTTAAAGTTTCTCTCACTGGACTTCAGATGGCTCCAGTATAGCAGTCTACCAAGCTACCTACAATGCTAAGTGAGTTTTTAGGGCCCTATCTTAGATACCTGTTTTAGGGAGAAACAGCCTGATAGACTGCCTGCACCTCATCACATGATTATAAGCCATGGGAAGGTCTTCATTTAGCATAGTTTCCATATATAGTCCACAGCATTAGGAAATCATTCTCATATGTAACGCTTCAGGATTTTGCAGGGAACAAAATGGGCTCTAATTTTTCACCTTCTATTAAGAACAAATTTATAAAGTCTTCTGATATGGATTAGTGAGGTTTAAATGAATTCAGTACCAATTGTGATTAAAGGATATATACTTATTTTTCTTACTGGCTTTCAAGTGGGAATTGCAGATGAGTTTTCCTGCTGTTTGCTCTTATACTTTTAAGTGTTGGTTAATGAAAACACTAAAGAAATTTTTCACAAGGAGGTATCCATTTCCAGATGCTAAAAAGCTTTTCTAAAATAAATTTTGCCTCTCAGACTTGTGCTGTGCTTTCAAAATGTCACTCCCTAAACATTAGCGTAATCAAATGGCATCACAATTGGGAGGGGGAAAAAAAAAAAAGAAAAAGTAATTTTTAATAACCCTACCTCCACTGGAAGGATCATAAACATTAAACATCAAGTTTCATATGCTTAAATAAATATCACAAAATAAAAAATAACATCTGAAATATTAGTATTAGGAAGGACACATATTACTTGTTTCAGGGTGCTACAGTAGCCCTTATTACACCTATCATTAAAATTTTTAATAATATAGATCAAAGGAGATAAGACAGGTCACTGAAACCAAAGTAGACTACTTTTTAGCACTACTATACACAGAAAGTAGGGTGTTGCTTCAGCATGTTAGGTAGTGAATTTCTTTGATCTTACCTATAAATGTCACTTCTGTATGTCATTTAATTGCGGTATAGTCTTTTATTGGTGCAATTAAATCTTTTCAAATGCATTACATTATCTCCAGCTTTGCTAAAAATCTTGCCATTGTTTAGGAAGCAAGGTAAGTCATTGTGAAATGATGTAGTTGACTTTAGTTTCTTCCTCCCGCCTCCGCATGATTTCTCCCAACGATTTTAATTTAAATCTCACCAAACAGTATAATGGTCCTGGAATTTGTTTAGTCCTTTGACTTCCTTTATCACATGGAGATGGTAAACATTCTGTTGCTAACTTGAAGTGGCTCCAAGCAGCAAAACCAGGAGGATATTAAACCAGTAAAAGCTTATCAACTGATTCATTGATATGCTGTAAATTCCAGCCTTTTCATTTTACTTTTGAGGGTTGCCATAAGTCAACACATTAGTAAGCAATTTGCTGACATTGGATCACTTAAAAAGGCTTCCCTGTGGACAAAGTTCACCTCAGTGCTTTGTTTCATCGTTTTATTTTATCGTAGTCTTGTGCTGCTGTACAGATGAGTGATGTAGTTTTGCATACCAATAGAGAATTTCAAATAGTCAGTTTGTGCCTTTCTATTCAAGTTTTAAGAAGTCACAGACATAAAATATAGAGGTATGGTGTTTTCAGAAATAAATTCAATTAATCAGTTTCAGTTGTTCTAAGGGAAAAAAAGCTTATTCATAAAGGTTATGCATTAAAACACAGCAAAATTTAAATTGTAGAACATGTATAACTAACAAATTATACAAAATGCTTATTTCCTTTCTGTTCACATTTATAGTTCGAACTTATTTGCCAGTTAGCAAAAATTTGGGGTTAAATTTCAGTTACACTTTTTTTTTCTTCCCAACCTTAGCCATTATTTGCTGATTGATGGATATGGGTTGGGTCAGGTCATACTGCAGAAAATACAGGAGTAGCTCAAAGCAGATAGTATCTTAGCAGCAGGGGATTCTCCTGTCAGGCAGAAGCGTTTTCCTCTCTTAGAGTTTCTGCTCAAGAAGGCTCATGAGAGGACTTTCAGGATCACTTAGTGAAATGGGGAAGAGAAGCACAAGTGCAAGCTCAGGGAGGAAGCAGAGACAGGGCTTCTCCCTGCCAAGGGAGAAAGGAACAAGCAGCGCAGGCAGAGAGAGAAGGGGGGCACTGCTGGCTCAGTGCAGCCGCAGCCCCTCTCGGCCCCCTGCTTTCAGCTCCGTGGGCTGGTTAGCTTTCACAGCAGTCACAAAGACAGGCCAAGTCCTGGAACTGGCCACATGCTGGCTCTGTTGCTCTCACATTCACAAAAACAGACACTGGATAAGGGCAGAGTTAAAACATGGTCGCGTTTCCTCAAATTTTGGGTCCTGAGAGCCTATTAGAAAGCATCGTCATGGCTGCTCTGGCTTTCTGTTACATCCCCCATTCTTACGGAAACAGTTCAGGTCTGTTCAAGTTTGATCCCAATATAAATGAAGACCAAGCATGAATCAGGACCAGAAGTTTTCTCAAATGGATCAACCTTTACTTGATGTTGAACAGAAACCATGAATTTGGTAAGGTTTAGGTGTAATCCTACCCTGTTCTTCCTGAAGTCAATTTTAAAATGAAATCACTAAGAGCAGTTAAAATTGCAATGTGGAATAGCATTTCTAGAACAACAGTTCAGATAAAACTTACTTGCTTAATTAAATACATAATCACATTAAAATATTAAAGACATAACCTGATTAAAGTGTAGTGCATTAGTATTTCATGTCTCATTCAGGAAGCCCACAGTGTCATGGTTTGGGATTGTTTGGAGACCACAAAGTGTAAATATTGAAGGAGGCCTGTGGTGGGATTCTTGTTTGTTTGTTTTCTGTTTTACACATACCACTGAAGGTCAGTGTGCATGTTTGCGTGGGACAGAATCAGATTTTCTTTCTTGTCAGTGAAGAGTCATGAGGGGAGCACAAGACTACCCATCTGCTTGTTGCTGGACATGGAATTCTCTCACAGAGTACAGAAGGGGCTGCTGCTTTTCCCAGCACGTTGTGGTTTAAATACCTATGCTATAAAAGGGGTCTTGCAGGATTATTTTTTTTCTTTTTTTTAAGTTACGTTAAATTGCTACATCAGCATTAACTAACAAGGTAGCTAAATCTGATTTGTACTGACAGATGGATACATCCTTTCAATATACTGTTGTGTTAGGGATCATTTGGAAACACATTAAGTCATAATTTGTCTCAATTAGCAGTGAATCAGACCATAAAATAAAAAGAAATACACAGGATCAAATCTAATGTCAAGAAGCAAACAGCTTGCCCTACTTGATTGTTTTCACCATTTCCCTTAACTAGACACTTCTAATGTTTGTCTCTGAAGTCTATGTGGACTTTTTTTTTTTTTTAAATTAACTGATGATTTTTTTCATAGTTTTAGAAAGCAACTTAGGAAATTCAAAGTTTAATGAAATCTTAGAATGTTAAGTGAGCTTTTCAGATAGTGTTTGGGGGGGTTTTGGGCTCTTGATTCCTTTGGGTCTGGAAAAGTTCACTTTGAATATTCTGATACATGCTATGAGGGGTCACTTCAGCGGTTGTAAGGGAACACATGGCCCAGTAGAGAAAAGCTACCAAAAAAAAACGTTAAATGAAACAACAGGGAAGTGTTGAGGTACCATAAGGCTGTCTGACCTTGACAACAACCCTTCTGCCACCTCACCTCCCTCTTCCCATCCCATCCTCCCTCTTTTCCTATCAAGTTCTCACTCCCAGGAATTGCATGGAGAGGAAGGTTCACGCTGCATGGTTGAAATGGTCCTGAAAACTGCTGAAAGCATTTACAAGCAGAGTCACAAAAGTCAAGTCTAAGACTTGTGTGGCTCCTGAAGGAACTTTCAGATATCGTGGTAGCAATGAGAGAAAGTGGCCACAGTGAGTGGGGATTGCACTCAAGATGATTAAGTTTAAGAATAGCATTCATTGCTTTTAAGTATTTATTTTGCTGGGCGCTGACAGGAACATCTTCAGACATGATGAACAGAATGCTTATGCCTACATGCAATATGCAGAAACTTATTTAAGTCTATGCCAAGGACAAGACCTAAGAAGATGCTTCTCTCATTGCTTATCATGCCTTTAATTAACGCCACAGTGGATGCTCTGTTTTCCCATCAAGTAACCAATGCTTAGCCAAGTTCTACACTTCAGTCTCTAACACTCTGTGCTGCACCCACAGGGGTTGAGAACAGCACCTCTGTCTTGGGAAAGTTCAGTGATGAAAGTCCTGTGTTTTCTCTGAAGGATAATGGTCCGTCTGGGACCTGATGCTTTTAACCTCTAAGTCAGGTCTGGACACCAGCTGAAACTGGAACAAGATTCCATAGACTATGCAACTTGTCCAGTCGTTCACCATTCATCCACACGTGGACTACCTGTAATTAACTCCAAATCTAACAGCAGTCAATGCTCTTTTCAGGTTCAGCAGATCAGCAATCGCCTGTTGAGTTCTTATGACATCAACCTAGATGAATTTTTTTCTGAGATAGATTGTTCTATAGCCGCAAGTCAAGATGTGTTTCAGCAGTTGGAAGGAAAACAAATATTAATAAGTGAAACTGACTGGGAGAAGATCCAGATGCAGGTTGGTTGGCACTTTTTTTTTTTTTTTAAGTAGTTTTGCATTTATAAGCTCTCTTATGCTCTTTGGAGGGATGGCAGTCTTTTCAGCACAATAGAGCATTTCCTGTTTTCTGACATTTTCATCTATCTCTTCTAAATCAGAAATATTAAAAACTTTTTACAGTTCAGGGACTTACCTCAGCAGCAGCTCCCTGCTACTCAGTCAAAGAGCCCAAAGACACTGTAGACAAAACTGAAAATCAAGATGTTAATTGTTTCTCAAAACACATTACAGCCATAAAATTTGAAGATTTGAATTAGCATATTGTTGCTATACTTACCTTCCATTGTATCACTACAAGTTTGTTTGTTTTTACTCAGGCATTTCGGCAAGAGATATTTGACTGTCCGATCTGTATCATGCCACTCAGTCCTATGGTTCATCCTGCCCATCTTTCTTCTGGTAACAGCGATCAGTTTTCACGACAGGTTGTTCTGCTTTCTTGTTCACATTTGTTTCATCATCCCTGTCTTCAAGCATTTGAAGAGTTTTCCTTGGGAGAGCGACATATTTGTCCTTTATGTCGCTCATATTATCAAAAGAAAATCCTCAAATGTTGATACCTACAGCTCATAATGAACTACCTCCTAGATGTTGGCTGACAACACCTGTAGTTCTTCGGAGCCTTTTCAAGCCATATCTTCCAAGAATAAATGATTTTGTATGGACAATGATACTCGCCTTGTATTTAGAGAGATAAGAGTTAGAAGGGTGCTGTTGCTTCATCTTCATATTCAGTTTCGTCTTTGGTCTTCCAGCATTTTTATGCTTCCTCCCTCTGTCACTCCCACCTTCCTCCATTTGCATTTCCTTTTCCCAGAGATGAGCCGCAGTTGTTCCAGGCCTTGTGCTCACTCAGCAATACCCCACTGGTATCTCCCACCTGGTTTTTACACCCTATTTGTTGCAGCACAGGTTCCCGTCATGAGGACTGCCATGGCTGCAACTGGTTGTTGTAGCAAGAAACACTTTTTTTTTCCCTCTTCCTTCGGCCGTTTACTAACTCGAGCCCTGGCTGCTGCTTCTGCTTGAATGACTCAGACCAACTCCAGAGTGCTGTAGGTAGATAAAAGTGGCCCTCAAAGATTGGCAGGATTGTTTTAGAACTTCAGAGAACCATGCAACTAGTAAGTACTGGACACTTCGAGAGAAATAAAAACACAATTATGACTTTTCAGCTCTGCAGTGCTGGAACTAAGTCAGGTCACCACAGATCATACATAAGAAAAGTAGGAGCACATAAAACCAAAGTCGGAAGCTAAAGCAAAATGAAGTAGCGCCATATCAAGGTAACACGAAAATTCATTTTGCATAAAAAGGCAATATCTGATTAACTACACAAATGATAGGGGACTTCCAAATAATACTGACAGGATCAAATTGTGTCACACATCAAGTGAGGTGGTCACCACAGTACCGGCTGTATGGCTTTGCAGTCTTGAGCTGAAGTGGGAAAGGCTGTACTACGGAATCGTTAGAGAAAAAGTGTTTTACAGATCAGTTGCCAATCGGCTCTGCTTTTGGGCAGCCAGAAGGCTGTCTGCCGGACATTCTCTAGGAACTTGTGGAGATTTCAGCTTTCTCTAGGAACTTGTGGAGCACGTGTTACACTCCAAAGGACCAGGAATTGATAAACCTGTCTTGAAACTGGGGAGGAGGGAAGAAATCCTGAGGAGCTGCAGACATTGGTTTCACTTCATTTACCAGAAAAAAAAACAAACCTGGTACAAACTACTTAAAAAGAAATAGTATTTGACATGGGATATGCCAAGAAGACAATCACATCAAGCCAACTGAGTTCCAGCTCAAGCTGTAAAACTCAAGCTGGAGGTTTCTGTGTCCAGTTCTGAGCCCTGCATTTCTAGAAATGCAGGAGGGCCCCCACAGGCAGCAGAGGGTGACATGAGGCCTGTGTACAACAGCAGAGGGAATCGGGGGTCACTTCTAACACAGGAGCTAAACCGAAATGTAAACTCTCAGGTGTGGAAAGAGCTGATGCGAGCAGAAAGGCTTGTCTCACTACGGACGCTTGAGAACCAAATTAAAGCTTGAAGTGTGGCAAGGGCTGCTCACATTTGACATTTAGGAAACCTCAGACAATTAAGCAGTGGAACATATTGCCCAGAGCCAGCAGAGAGCCCCGGCCGGGCTGGTTAAATACCAGGAATAACGGATCAGTGTTTGATACTCGGCAGGTCCCTTCCAGCCACATGATTCTTGAACTTCAAAAATGGCCTAAAATCTTCCGTGAAATGGAAAGTCTGAAGCTGGTTAAGTTTCAAATAGTTTAGGAGTCAGAGTGGTCAAATTTTTAATATACAAAAATTGCCCTTCAGTCAAACTATTAAGCTATTGAAAATTAAGCTAATGAAAATTTACACATTACATAATCCACATAATCTTCTATAAACCAACCCCACTCCCCTAAAGTGGAGGGTTCAAATTAATTGTGCACCCGTCTTAAACAGAGGGCTGTAACACCTCTGAACGTACAGGAGTCTCCATCACATACCACACATCACGTATTTTAAAGACCTGACCATTTGAGAATCGCAAAAGCATGTTAGACTGGGGGGAGGAAAGAAGAAGAGAGAGGAATACCACTATTCACACCAACTATTGACAGGATAATTTAGAATACCACAGAGATTTTTTTTTTCCCATTGCTTAAAATAAAATGTAAAAAAAAAAGCATAACTCCACTATGAATCACACTTCAACTTTATTGAAAACACAGTAAAAAAAAAAAAATCTTCCTACAAAACATTCAGTGTAACATTTCAAACAAATGAAAAAAAACCACATTACCACTGCTTTTCACAAAAAATTCAACCTGACTAAGGTGGCAAGTGTTTTCCTTGAGTTTTGTAGCACAGCAAAGTATCCACAACTGAGAGCATTATAAAACATATTTCTGGATGACCGAAAAATAAACCGGGAAGGGTTTGGTGTGGAGAAGGTGTGTACACAGAAAACTGTTCTGATTAAAGTAACGCTAAAAGCGTAGTTTTTTCAGCTCTATTTTGCCTCGGTCCACGATGTGAAAGAAACCCCAGTTGCTCAAGACCGTAGAGTTTACAGAGACTTAAGCACAAACTGGACACAAGGGGCCGCTGATTCCAGTCAACATCCCTCAGCCTCACACGCCCTTCAGATTGTGCGTAATTTATTAATTTTTTTGTGAACGGAAATCTGAAGCAGTAACACTGCAGTGAAAAACCTGGAAGTCCATGACAGAAGCTGTCTATTGCCATTGTCACAGCGCCGGCAGTCGCAACATCCACACACAGAAACATAGAAACCTGTGGTTTTACGGTTGCATCACCCAGGTCCACGCGAAGCTGATCCCGCCTGACGAGAGGCAGCAGCACTCTGGCAACATCCTCCATCTCCTCAGCGGGAATTTCAGTGCCAAAGCTTCATGAAGACGAGAGCAATGCGCATTTTCTGTTTAGGTAATGCAGGGTTGGGTCCCTAATCCCACAAGAAAGTTAAGGAAATCCAGCCGTAGTTTTTTATACAAGTACATGTCTCAGACTTTAAGATTTCAAATCCATGACCCAAATATGTCTTCATTTTCTATCCATTTGTTTTTAAAGTGATAGAAGTGAGGCCAAATAAGACAAATACTTTGAAACCTACTTTAAAAAAAAAAAAAAAAAGAAAGTGGCCCGACTTGATTTTGTTAGATAAAGCCAGGGAGGAGAAAGTTACTTGCACTGATTTTGTGAATCCATTTTGGCCCAGACTGGGAAAACAGAAGTCATGCACCAGTTAATTTTCTCCTTAAGAATTTAAACACATCCATCGTATTCACAATACAGGAACCGCCATCACGCCGCGTTTCTGAATGATCATTTTTACATGGAGAGAGAAGGTCCGAAACACACTCATACGCGTGAAGCACAAGAGGCACAGAAAACACGTGAAGAGTTACCTTGGCACCACGCAAAGTTTGACTTTGATCAAAACGTGACTT
This sequence comes from Stercorarius parasiticus, assembly GCA_013396915.1. NCBI lineage: Eukaryota > Metazoa > Chordata > Aves > Charadriiformes > Stercorariidae > Stercorarius > Stercorarius parasiticus. The sequence goes on from VWZL01006771.1 coordinate 542,138, forward strand.
ACACAGCGCTGGCACACAGGAATGATGCGTCTCCATCTCCAGTGGAGTGAGGCAGGAAGGCACATCGGGAGCTGCAGCCTTTCTCTACAAATTCCAAGGAAGGTAAGTGGAGCGGTTCCAGGGAATGCCCGCAGTAACCGCCAGCTGAAACCAGCTGTACAAGCACCGCACTCTCACCAAGAGGTGGCCCGGCTGCCTCACACCACTGAAGGTTAAAAGCATTTCTGTATGCAATGACTAAACCATTCCCATCTGACGCCTAACTCAAACTTCCATGAGCTCTTGGTAAGTTGTTAGAGGACCCACTCTAATGACAAGATTGTTTTAATGGTCTCTAGTGGTAAAAAACAAATCAAGTACAAATGAATTAATAAATACTAACGTTTTCTTACTGGAAGAACATTTCTAAGCAGGGAATGCTTTTGTATAGATCACGCAGGAAAACAAAATACATCAAAATCAAAGCAAGTGCCCCAATACTGCAATAGCTGGTATCTATGGGAGCACTGAACATATAAGGAGTGCAAAATAAAGCGCTGTTTGTGAAAGCAGCTTCATCCAGTGATGCCGACTATAAAACTTACTGTAATGGGGCGTAAGAAGCAAAAGCAACACTGAGGTTAATACACTACAAGCATTTAGAAGCAGTATCCCAAAGTGCTCAGGTAGGTACAAATGAACAGGTGGATACCTGAAGTCTTGAAGAACTGGGATTTCCTAACTTCTATGTTTATGTGAGGTCTTAATGCAGATACAGCTTTTAAATCCCTTGGATTTAGATGCGTCAGGATTATCAACATTTACAGGATGTTTCTTACACTATCACTTTGCCTGTTTGGAGTCACCTTCTATAATAATCTATGAGCAAAAAATGAAAAAGGTACTTCGAAAAATGTGGTAAGTGACACAGAACAAGCAAGCATCCTCAGGTTCTCTGCTACCAAGAGGCATCTTCACAAGTTCACGGGCTTCTACAAATCTAAAGTCAAGGATACTGTTGCCCTGTGAAACACAAAACCAGTTTTTAGAAGAACTTACAAAGTTCTTTTCAATGCTAGTGAATTACTGGCACATTTGGAGAACGTGCATATGAAACTTTCATATACTAACGATACACACGTTTCTTCTTACTCTTTGAAAGAATAGTCTGAGGTGCTTCAATTGTGAAACGTTCCAAAAAAACCTTCCCATTTAAGTTTCCTGCTGGTGTGTGTTCTTACACACCTACGCAGATTCTTCTTGTTCTGTTATTTCACATTTTGTCTATGTCAAGAAGAGAATCTGTTCTTAACATCAATGCCACTGAGTAAGGTAGAGAACGACTTGAAAACATAAAAAAAGTAAAGCAAGCCAAGATGTTAGACACCTTCAAGAATTAAGGCCAGATTTAGGAAAAAAAAGTTTCATCAGCCCCTGAATTTCAGGAACCTAAGGATTTTAAATATAATTTTAGCAATATGAAATTTTAAAGATTGACTAGAAAAAGCATTGAAAACAGACTGCACAGATGAGCTCCGTGTCATTTCCACTCCCCAGTTACTGGGCACAGTGGGGATTCTGGAAGCCACATTTAGTGTTAATTCCCCACAAGACGTGTTCTGCTTCCTACAATTCTGACCAATATCGTCAGACTTTAATTGTTAAATCGAAACTTGTAGGAGATTCTCTCTGGATGTGGACTAGATGGTCTCCAGAGGTCCCTTCCAACCCCTACCATTCTGTGATTCTGTGTGGTCTACCCAGAACCGTGCAGCATTCTGGAGAGAGCAAGAAGACATTCAAACACAGAATGGCCTGCACAAACACACCACCAGGAAATCCTGAAGGGTTTCTCAGTCCCAACGAAACAACGCTGAAAGTGAAGAGCTACAGTTGAAGAACACGCATAACCATCACCTGGGAACCCTGAGAGCATGCAATCCCAGTCGGAAGTACCCCAATTCAGCAGCTAGAGTTGTGCACGGCAGACGGGCAAACCACGGGCTGATCTCCTCACACCTTGGACAGAAATGGAGCATCACCACTTCCTGTGGCAGCGCTAGAGGCTGTTTGCCTGAGGTAACAGCGCTGGGCAAGGCAGAAGGTGGTGGCAGAGGTTATCACCACCTGGGTGATGGCTGTTGGCTTCCACTGCTCTCCCTGAATGGGATGAATTCAAAAGCAGGATCTTTGTAAAGTTCCAATGCTGTTAAGTGCGACTGAAATAACCTGCCCCTTCACCAACAGTACTTTCAATATGCAGCTCAAGGTTTCAGCTCCTGAAATAGAGGGGCTGGGGAGGAAGGTAGCATTTGCTATATTGTCTCCAGTCAGCACTAAAATAACAACAAAAATACTAACACTAGGGGGTAGGGGATCTTATTTCCTTAACGGTTCACAGTTCACATCAACTCTTTTTTAAACAAAACTAAGCCTATTTCTTTTTAAAGAGGTTATTAACATGGCCATAGTGTACTGTCTCTGCTTAAATGACTTCCCCTAGATTAAAAAAATTGCTGGTTTGCATATAACTCTGGTTTTAAAATAACAGGACTTAGCTGTTTTCCTGTATTTGTTACTTCAGAATGGTAGATGCTAGTCCACTAAGCACAAGGCTCAGCTCCTGCACGGACGCCACCTGAGCCCATCCCACTTCTGGAAGAGAAGGAAAAGAAAGAGAAAGAAAAATAACCCAGAACATTCTTTTCAAATTCAAGGGAAGTCAGATGCATGAAGAACCAATTGCTCTTTGTTTCTACCTTACTCGTCTACTTGAGATTTAAGAAAAAATTCTTTAAGAAAAGGGCCATCTCATCTTTACTACACAGCAGTGGGCAGATGCGAGCACCTGAAGTGGCATCAGCTGCTGCAGAGACGTATGGGCCAGGAGAGAGGCGGTGGGACAGAGGACTGCAGCCCCCTTCGCACTGGTCACTCCTGGTGACAGGCTGGAGAAAGCGTCACCCCGCAGCACCCACCGACATGTCCACCCCAGGCAGCACCCGGCTGCGCCAGCTCCCGGCTGCAGCACCAGCCTCTGGAACTTCAGAAGCAGACAAGGAAAACAACTTGACAAATCCTTTAATTTCTATGACACTAAAACAGTCAACAGGGTAAGAGGTATCAGAGGAACAGGGCCAACGATAAACATCACATTACAGACAGTAAACAAAGCTTCCTATGAATGCAAAACCTGTTACTTGTACAGTAACCAATACTACTATTTTTTAGCTTAAAGTGATAAGTATGTGTGCTTTACGCTTAGAAATCCCACAATATTACAGTTCTGCCACTGCATCTAGTATTGTGCTACCAACACAGAATAAAGCCAAGAAAAGGCTAACTTAAAACACTTAGTTTACATCTTATTTTTGGTCTTGTGTGGTATCTAGGTGAAGATGGAAGCATTTATGTGCTTTTTGCCTCGTAAGAAGTGAGGCAGATGTTAATGTTACTAAGATCAGCTGTATATACCTTGAAGGTATAGACCACCTGACTCTACATGAGTCAAAATACTAGGAATGTATTGGCAATATCCATTAATGAATTACCAGTTGCTTGTATTTAAGTGACCATATGCTTCTGTGAAAAGTATATAGTGACCTGTATCTTACACGTAGTATATTTGTAGCACTGTATTTGTAAAGAAGTTTTGCACAAGCATGTCATTTTCAAGGCCAAAGGTGTATTTTAACACGGACAGTGTCACAATATAAACAGCTGATTTTGAAACAAAACAGTCCTTAATCGCACAAGGTAGTTCTGAATTTCTCATCCACCTTGGAAGCCTCACAGCATCTTAACCGTCCTCCGCGTTTCAGCGTAAACTCTTCACTAACACAGCCTCAACCCGTACATCTGCCTGCAGCGGGGCTGGGAACAGGCAAGGCTATAACGTCGGTTTGGAAAGAGAGTTGTAAAGTCTTGCCTGAAACTCGTGAGCTTGTCAGCAGCAACTGTCTCTGCTCAGTTTAAGGAATTGTCCAACTCACTTTCAGAAGCCACATACACGTCACAATCCCGTCTTTTTCCATGTTCTTGGGTCACTGATGCCAGGACAAACACCTCTCCAAAAGCACAAAGAGCAAGACCTATCTATGCTGGTTCACACTCCCTAAATTCATTCCTTAAATTAATTTCTTCAGTTTTGCAGAGTGTATTTAAGTAATTGTCTTAAAGTTGCAATAGAAATATTTTAATACAGCTAACTAGCCTCACACGCCACAACTCCCCAGCCCCATTAAGACACGAGGACAATTTTATCACTTGCATGGACAAGTGGATACTTTTTAGGGTTTTTTTAACTATAATTCTAATACGTAAGGCTACAAGCTCTGAGAATACCTGAATGATGCCCCTAATAATAAATCTTCCAATATTTTAAATGTAAACACATTTTAAAACAACTTTTAATTACAGCTCCCTGTTCTTGGTTGCAGAACTTTGACTCTATATATAAAGATTTCTCACTGAAATGTCAGCATTAAACTCAAACAGAAAAGATGCTTGTAGATCTTAGTGAAATCAAGCAATTTTACTTTAAGTCTTCCAAGACTCAGTACAACACATCAACAGGCAGTTTCATAAGCCTTGAATTTATACTAATCACACACACACAAAAAAGAGCAACTCTCTAGCTTCACATTTGCCACAGCAATATTTACATTGTGCCCCAGTTCAAGTCAGAAAAGGCAGCTGCAAAAAAAAAACTGAGAAATCCTCGTGTATACTGGAGCTTGATTTTTTGAAGCACTCCAGGGAAAACAAAAAAAAGTAAATAAAATAAAAGCTCACATTCACAGAGAGAGCAATAAGGTCTGCAGCCCAGAGCAGGCATCTCAGGAGAACAGCCAAAGAGTTTCTGACACGAGGTTTAGCTCATTTCAGAACCACGCTGGAGAGCTAATTAGTTGTCACCGCCTGATCACGTGTGAGACCTCAAACTACAGACTTGTTGTACAGAAACAGGAAATAAACAGGAACGTTATCTGACTCACTACGTAACGGGCATACACTGAAGGCGTCCCCATTCCAAGCTGCTTGCAGACTACTTGTGGCAGAGCAGGACAAAAACGCAACCAGATTTTGAATACTTACTTGGGCTTTTGTTGGTGGTTGTTTTTTTTCTTTACTCTAAACTGCTTAAAGGACTCCTAAGGCTGCAGTAATTCCAAGGAAAAGGACGCTACCACCCACCACTGCCATCCTGAATCCAAGGCCTCCAAGCAGTTAAACTGTAACACCACAGAAATTCATACTACCAAGACTGAACACACAAGTTTTACTTACCAAGCCACCTATCTCATCTCTATAAGCTTAGAATTTCATTTACGATAGCTACGCATATAGGCCTATATACACGTTCGTGTGTACATTAAAAAAACAGGCTAGCGAAAGATACTGGATTATGCCACTGAACAGAAATCCTGGTAACTATAGTATAAATTCAGAGAAATAATTTACTTCAAATTAAAGAAGATTGTAAAAAAAACTGCAATTGCAGCCTCCTCGGCCTGTGCTACTTGCATTGATTACAAGTACTGCTTATACACAGTAGTTCATAAAGAATTTTACAGGGGTGTACTTGGTAGGGTAAGTGACCTCCACGGCACCATAGCTTACAGAACTGTAAGAGCTGTGACAGGGGGTCTACACAGCTTTTTACAAAGCATACTAGGCTCAGATTTAACACTGAAGTTAATCTTCATCTTGTACTTCGCTCTATTCGATAAGACACTGTCTGGCTACCAGTAAAGCAACCTGGCATTTGGAGCTAAGGCCAGAAAGCTGAAAACACTGGCCTCCCGCGAAAGCTTCGTGACATTAGACTATGGACAGCCTACTGCATCCAGCACCAACGGAGCTGTGATCTCTACCAGTTACTGTCATTTTTAACACAGTCTCAGTGGAACTGGTCATCTACCGCCAAGGATACCTACTCCAGGTAGTTTACATTTCCAATAAGGGTCATATAGGGCTTCAAGTGTATCATTTTTTTCTTCTTTTTTTTTTTTTGTTTTAACCAAGTCCCAGAGTTATTCTGTGTAGCTGTGTCTGTGTCACACAGGAGGTACTGTGCATTCAAATGGTAGCGGTTTATATCTAAAGATGTGAGACTGTCAACAAATAAAAAGGAATGCATTATTCTCTTCAGCTTCCAGTCTTCAAGGCACCTCCTGCATTAACTAACTGGAAAATAAACAAGCAGACCAAAAGTTCACTGGAAAGAGAAGAATCTGATATACCTAACTTCCTCAGAAGCACACAGCATCAAAAAATGAGACAAGGCTGGACCCAAATTATCAACAAATAAAATCAATATAAAAATGCTGATGAGATGACAGGAATGCCATGAGCTGGATGTTTTCAGCTCTGTTGATTGCAGGTGATTGTTAATCACAGTGTTTTCTGATGCCCATTTGCAGACGGCTTTGTCTCCGAGTCTCTTGGATTGTTTGACAGCTGAAGTTTATCTAATCCTGCAAAACATGAAGCAATAAGGAAAAACTGAAACTCTCCCATGTCTCATGCGTTCAGGTATCCAAAAGAATACATACAAACCAAGTTCTACTTTGTGATTAAGGACTTCACGTTTGCCGAAGACAAGGATTGACATTCTAGCTCAGGTAAGAATTACTTCTGGGAAATGCCCTCAGTTGTGTTTTAAGTGAGAAAAGCCCATGACAATGGGTAGACATGGAAGTGAGAGAAGCCTGACTGCACGTTGCTTGAATCAGACTTAGATGTTAAGAACCGCGAAAGACTTGCAATCCTTTACTTCGTCAACCTACAAAGACCAAAATAATTACTTAAAACGTTTCTTTTTAACTACAGCATCATTCTGAACAGCATCCATTTCTTATCTTAAGATCACTGGTGATGACCACGTCACCTCTCTAAACCGTTTACATGTCTAATAATATTTTTTAAGCCTATGTTATTACTGATTTGTGTATCTCCATTTCCAGCCATTTGTTCTTACTGCGTATGTCTCTACTGTGAGTGCTTATTAAAGTTTCCCATCTTGCCCCAGGCAAGTAGTTAAG
>VWZL01006771.1:549203-617042 GCA_013396915.1 Stercorarius parasiticus
CTTGCCCCAGGCAAGTAGTTAAGCTATTCTTTTTTGGGGGGGCGGGGGGGAGGAGGGGAAAGATGGTAAATTTAACTGTATTTTATTCACAAAAAACACAATGTCAGTCTTTCCTTGCTTGCTACAGTCTCTCTCTGAAGTCTTCCGTCAAGTCTCTAAAATTAAGGATCAAAAATGGAAAGAGCTTCTTATTCACTTAGCGCAGAATATACTCAATGTTTTACTAAAGCGCCATGATGTACCAAGTTAAATTTGTTGCACCATTGGAATTCCAAAATTGAGTGCATTACTGAAAAGCCAAAATCTGCTCAGTATCATATTATTTGTAAGTCCCAATATGACATGAATTCTTTTGGTCACAGGCCTGCAGCAGGAATTTACCTTCCGCTAATTACCTATGATGCTCCACCAACCTCTAGTCCTCACTATCAGAGTCTTCAGCATGGGGGAGAAACGAGCACACGAACTTTGGTTACCATTCTTTGAATTCCAGGTGACGTTTTTTAAGAGACATTGTTACACACAGCGTTGAAGACAAACCCAGTTTGTGTCAGGAACCTGCGCTCTTCAGGATTTATAACTCCCTGCTTGTGTCAAATACAAACCTTTTACCAATTGCTTTGCTCTTCCATTTTGATCACAATATTTACACAGAAGTCACACAATACGTGATGGCAAAAGGCCAACAAAAATCCCTAAAAAACCCACTAGAATGATGCCATCCAGTGACTGCTACACCTGCTACATCCTACTACACCTGCATTTTGAAGTGTGTTCATCTGCTTTCAACGTAATTTTTTTATTAAACTCTATATGTTTAATACAGTAAAGTGCCATGAATTATCAAGATAAATCTTTTAAATCATTCGCCTTGAGACAGAAACTTTAAAGTTTTACCAGAGCTGTTGCTGTAAGACCATGCAGACTGATGTTAATTTATTTCCTTCAGAGCTCTGCAACAGCCATTACGTTATAAGAAGTAATACTTTTACAGTTAAAACAGTTGCACACCCAAAAAAAAAGGATTATGCAAGTCAACTGAAAGGGATGAATCAAGGTCTTCTCATAAAATGACCTCAACTAAAAGCTGGGGATAATGTCAAATAGATCACACTTACATCATCTGTCTCAATCAACAATGGAGCTTCTCTGAAAATATTTTCAGCATAAAAAAAAAAAAAGGTCAGATTTACAAACCCTTGGCCCACTAATCAGTTCCCCTGGCACTTCAAAACTCAACACAGAAAACAAAAATCACAGAATGGCTCGTTTTAATCCTGCACTATCAGAAAGTTTGTATTTCCCTATTGAGTAGGTCTGATTTTAACTTAATTGCCACCAGTAGAGTTGCATTCCAGGAAGCGCTTGGATTTTGTTTACCAGGGTCACAACTCTGGAAAGCAGTAATCAGAGAAAACATAAGTACCTTTTAGACACCACAAGCTGAATCTGCAGTTATAAATACTGAAGTTTCCCCATCAGCTCCCTCAATTTAATCAAATACTACTCTAGGGTTCTAAATATGTAGGAGCTTCATTAATTAGTAAAGATAAAATGTAGTAACAACTCAATTACTAAATAAGTACTTTCTATCCTTTTAGTATCAAATAAGTTTCAAGCCTTTCTTCTACGTCCAAGAAACATGAGTGCACAATTTGATCAAAATTTTGATTATATCAAGTACAGGTTTTACTCAGCCAGTTACTGAGATCGTGTACATTCTGTACAAACATTTTCTGAACACGTAGTGCTCAAAAAAAAAAAGCATCACAACAAAGCAGCTAAGACTTCTACTAACCTATTTTAGGGAACTAATAAGTTGCTTTAAACAAAAAAGAAAAAAGCCAACCCACACACAAGTCGAAGTTTTATTTTGGAATAATTGCTCAGTAGCGATGGGAAAGTTTGTGCTCTCTAAGGGCTGAAAATCTAACTGCAGACCAATAAATACATGGACGTATCACGAAGATCAACATTGTACCTTTGCTCTCGACTCTTCAAAAGAATAACACAAAGCTATGCATTCTCACCTTAACTTATAGAAACTTCCACCAAAGAAAAGGTTCCTGGGAGTTGTAGCAGAACTTTAACATCAAGGTAGCAATGCTGGAGAAAGGAAACATTCAAGGACCAACTCAATTTTCAGTGCAATATTACCTAATGCCTTCAGGAGCTCTTCTCGCACAGCGGAGGTGAACTTTCTGACCAGACACAACGTTGTCATGATAGCAAAGAGCAAGTTGTAAGATAATACAATATAGAAGTTTCCCAGCCAGTTAAACCTTCCGAAGTCTCCAAGAAGATCAAATCTGGTGATTCCTGTTAAAAATGCATTTAAGATTTACATCAAAAACTTGATTACATTTTTTAAGAAACAAACATTTAATTCTATTACTTTTTACATATGGAAACAAAATTCTTTCAGACAACACGCTATAAGAGACATGGCTAAACACACAAGACAATCTTCTCAAGGTCATTTTCCCCTTCATGGAGCACTATAGAACTGTAAGACACACTTATCAAAATGTTTAAGTTTCCTGGTAAAATCCTTGAATAATGTGAGTGGAAGTAAATTATCTATTCTAGATCAGAATTCTGCTTGTATAATTTCAATAAATATACCTAGGAAATAACCAGTATTAGTATGAAAACTGCTTGAAATCTCTTGTTTCTAAAAAATCCTTATCTATTCCAGAGAAGGATGAAATGCTCCGTGGCCTTTCTTATTAAAAAAATACAGGTAGCAAAAAGCTTTTCCATGAGAGCCACAACACCCTACAGTAAACACTAAGCCTTTGTGTTTTTTCAGAGCCACCGCTTTTGAAACTGAAGTTTAAGACATCTTTCCAACTGCAGTTTTTCTCCCAGACCTACCCACCACTGCAGCCACAGAGCATTTGCGCAGAGGGGAAAGAGTTCGGCTGAAAGACAGTGCTGACAGGTCGTCTTCACAGCGGACCCCAGACCACTGACGCTTGGGCTTTGTGCTGATCAAAGGCCAGTCAATCACTACAGTTAAGGGAGAAAAAATTTTCCCAAATGTGGAAGTGCCTACAAGCTATAGGGTCCACCCCAGAAGGCAGAAAAACCACCACGGGTTGTTACTCTGCCAGGTCTGCATCAAGGACTGCAGTGAATAAAGGGCAGAATATCAAGATGACACCCAAATAATAGCTGTCTAGGATTGATGAGCCGTTATATTCCCAAAAACCCCACAACTTTTGGCATAGATGGTGTCACAGTGATGTGTGCTCCCACAGCACGAAGGAAGGAAGCTCACCTCACCCCAGGAACTAACATGGCAGCAGAAATCAGAAGACAATCAGAATAATAACCCTGGCTCTGACATTCCTGGAAGGGAGTTTTCTATCACCTTCTTTTAAAAAGCTTTTGGGGCTTTTAAGAACTGTGACTTCAACAGTGATAATAAATGAAGAGAGACAGAACAGAATTAAGGGCCAGTTGCCTTCCTTTCAATGGTAAACCTGGCACATACAAATCTCACTGTACCTTGATACCCAAGCCTTACAGCCAGCTATCACAATGTTCACATGCTTCTTGTACTCTGCATCAGTCAATTAAATAAAAAAAATAGGGAGATCAAATATAGCATCTAAGAAAAGCACACCAAAATAAAGAAAATTAAAAGAAGGAGAATTTTCAAAGGATAGAGAAAAAAAAAAAAATTTACTGAAGCTGATCAAAATAGCAAGAGAGGCAGGAGAAAAGTCAAAAAAAGCACAAAAGGTCTTAACACAAGAAGAAACTGGCTGCCTGAATCAACCAGTAAACAGATGAAGGATAGTAACCACGGAGCTGCTTTCACACTTGAAGGCAAACAGCGTCCTTAAGAATATTTTCAAGGAAGCGGAGAGTGTTTCACTCAGACTACAGAGCTGCAGGAAAATCGAGAAAGTCAAGTTCCAATGCATAGGCTTCCAGACCTTTAAAGGAAATGAAACAAACAGCGAGAGCACTGAGTAAAGAGTTCTCTGGAAAAGCAAAAACACTCCTTGGCACAAAGGGATTGAGAATAGCGAGCATTAGAGCAGGCGTTATGAGGACAAACAAAAATGAAGCCTGACACTTCTGTTCGAGCAGGTGGGAAAAATATTGTCCACAAGTTACATTCATTTTCCTCTTACAAATAAAAAATAGCCACTGCTCATCAGAAAAAAATAATCTGTATCATTTTGTAAATTTGTGGGAGAAAAAAATTCCCAAGACTGCAATCTGATAGACTACTCAGCAACTGAACACAAAGCTACGTCCCTGGTGGACACAAACAGATACCCAATAAAGTTGGTGACAATCTACCAAATAAAGAATTGTTTCAGGTTAAAAAAAGAAATACTATGTTTTTTAGACTGTACATACAAGTAAGTTTAAAGTCACTATTTACTTAATTATAAAAATCAAGGGAAGACTACTAGAAATACTTTTGTATATTAGAAAATTCAGTGTTGTTTGTTTCTATATTCCTGGCTATTCTCTGCTCCCAATTTGTTTCACAGTGGTTAGCAATATGGTGCTGGTGGGAAACTTTTTTCAAGAAGGCCTGCTAAAAGGCTGAAAAGTTCTGGAAAAGATCAGTTAACTTCTTTCAGTAAAATAACTTATTTTAGTAAAAACTTTCCCGGAGTTCTAAAAGAGTGACAGATGACTAGAGACATCCACCACCTACATATTTAATGAGAATGCTATGAAGCACACACAAAAAATTCTCGTATTTCCATTTTTAAAGCTTGAAAAGGGTCAGTACATGTATTGGATAACTTCTGCTTTTTTACCTTCCCCATAATGATAAAGTCTAGTCTCTTCTGAATAGTCCAGAAACTCGGGGTTTTTTTAATAAAGTGAAAAGACTATGAATCTGCTTAACATATTTATTTCTTTTCATCTATTCAGTGCCACAGGGCGGGTGCATGTAGTGCAACACATGTCGATATTTTTGCAAAGCACCACATGACTCACTGTACTCTAATACACTCTATTAATCCTGTTTGGACAGCTGTGACTGTGCATTTGTTGGCTGTGTGTTAATTGTTCCATCTTTTTTCTTCTTTTATTTATCACTATGGCAAACTATTCAGGAATTTCATTTGTCAGTCTTTTTTTTTAAGTGAGTTTTACCATTAATCTGTTTCCTATGAGACAACAATGCACCCAGCATGTATACTTACTTCCACAGAATCCGGTTATTATCAACTGTTAATCTCACAGATCATTAACAATGATTTTTTATTTTTTTTAGGTAAGTGATGAATGCAGTAACTTAGTGGACACAATACTATTGTTAAAATTCTGTTCTAAAACACTAACTTTTCAACACAACATCTTGCTCTAAGTGCTAGAACTGGTTTACTTCTTAGATCTTTATCATACTGGCTGTATTTTAAAACTGCACTAGTTAAATACTTGAATTATACTTCTGCATTTTTGTGAAGTTTTACTACAGATTTTTAAAACATAAGCTCTAGAATGTTTATTTTAAGATTCAATCCTCCAAAATGCATTACAGGTCGTTTTTTTGTTTGTTATAAAAGTGATCTAATAAAACTCATCACCTGTGGATACACACAGCATGAAAATGTACACTCTAGTTTACTGGAAAATATTAACCGCTCTTGATTTGACAGTATTCTGGTTGAAAAAGAAATCAGCTACAAAACTATTGGGTACACGTTACTGGTCTGTGGGCCTGAGCTTAAACTCCTCAACTTGTACGCAAGACTTTTACAGCCCCAGGTGAAGATTTTTGTTTTGTTCTGTTTAATGTTCCCAATGAAATCCACATTAGCTGCGAGTATTCTGCACTACTTAAACATGTCACAGCCTTGCAATCTAACTTCAAGAACTGAAGCTGAAGATTACCTAATTAAACAAAGAGAAGATACAAAACATCTTGTCTTTCCCAAATGGTTAAAATAGTTCGTCGAATTCACATGCTACGGCCAGTTCTTAACAACAAAATCAGAAATTCAGTTCTACTATGCCAGATTCCAAATTTTTATATTTGAAAACCAAAGTGACAAAGAATGCAAGCAGATTATTTTAGGGAAAATGAGAGTAGCTTGGTATCATTGCTGATTAAAAAATAAGCTTTCTAAATGAAGAGGCACTAACTGTTTTTAAAAAGACATTTGCACTCAACGTTATTTCAAATTTTATACCTGAAATCCCCAAATGTACTTTTTCCACAAAAACCGAGCACTATAATTTCACAGGGAACATGCAACTATTTTATGCTACCCTAAACAAGTGGTCTCCGTATCTTTTCTTCTCACCATCTCCTGTTTTAACAAGTTTAGCATCTGACATACCTTTTTAAAAGAACATATTCTCTAGAAAATGCTTAGCTTTTTTTTTTTAGAATGTATGTTCTGCAGTTCATGTACGTAGAATGTATGTTCAACAGCTCATGTTGGTGTAGAAAAGGCAGCCACACATACGTGCTCTGTCTACTGAAAGCGATGGCAAATTAAATACATACTATAAAAGGTACAGCTACAGACTGTTTGGGTTTCGTTTGTTTTTTTTCTTAAACTCAATTAAACATCCTTTATTACAATGTTTTATACTCCCATTTCACTCACCCAGTGTCCTTGACATCACTGGCAACGCAGAGCTTAGCACCAAGATTGAGACACAGTTTCCAATGATCTGTTTGAAAATGACAAACAGCATTTAAATTATAAATTTAAAATTATAAATGGGATTCCTGAAGGGAGAAAGCAAGAAAAACAAGGGTTCAAGATGAAAAAGAATTCCTGAAAATTACATTCTTCAAACTGAAGATAAGCAATTTACAATAACATGGTCAGTCCTGCTTACTTCTGTCACGCTTCTCCGTATAGTGTTACGCAAGATGATTCAAGAGAAGTGTTAAAAAAATAATCAAATATGTAATCATTTGCTTTTAATCAAAGTGTTACGTATGCTTAGATTCAAAATAATTCACAACTACGATGTTGCAAAGTGTCAACTGTTTACTTAATTCCTGCAAACTTTTTACAAAAGAACCATTCCATGGATTTAGAATAGATGACTGATACATCAGCTTAAGCTTGCAGGATTAGCATTATTTAAAAAATTACAACAAAGAGCTTCCTTTCAATTGAATGCCTGTTGACTACTTTAAATAGTACGAAAAAATTCACAGCTGTTAGATTTTACTCTAGTTTTTGCTAAGCCTTTATAAAGAGTAATTGAAACTTTCTCTCACAAGGGATCACTTTCTTCAGCTCTAATTCTATCAAAGTCCAAAAGAAAACACCAGAAAACTTATTGAAATAGTGAACGCACAAATATCTACCTACTTTATTTCTACACTATTCCTGGTGTACTGTAAACAAACAATAGAAAACATTAAGAACATTCCAACTCCTTTCTATCTATCTCCTATAACCATTCTATGTGTTTACCTACTTTCTCACTTCTAAAAATTTATGGTAAAAATGTCTTTATCCATTACTTCAAAAAAACCCCAAACACACCAAACAATGAAACACATTGAAAAAATAATTAAATTCAACATCTGTTCCTTGGTTACTGATCACCTCCCCTTGTCAGCTGTGGGAATATTTTGCCAAACCCCTGAGCATGTTCCTCCCCATTAGGTAACAGCATTTGTTATTCTGAAGCCAGAGCTAAATTGTGGAAAGTCAAATTAGCCTCAGACTGCAAAATGTTGCTGAATAGACCTCCTCAGTCTTAGTTTAATTATTCAAATTTGAATTACTTTGTCTGTATTACTTCGAGCAACCAAGTTCTTCAGATTTCAAACAAGCTCCCTGAAGTACAGTTAGCACAATCAAAGTTACTCATTAGCAATACGTTTCCTTTGAAAAAAGTTCTTTCACTAGCTTTTCTATAGCTAGTTAACAAGCTCTGCTATTCCCGGCTTTTTACAAGTGAATGGATGCCATCCAAACTAAACAGAGCACATCCTTTTTCCCACTCATTCAGCATTTTGAAAATCTTCCAGTTTGTGTTTACGCAGCTTACAAACAAATACTGATCACTGCAAATGAGCCATTCAGGGCAATTACTAACTAAAGGAGTCAGTTTGTCTTGGGTGGCAAGAAAGAGAGGAGGGGGCCATCACCACCACAGACTTCACCTTACCTTTGTCATAGTCGTGTCATCCTTCCTGGGAGTGAAATTTTCAAAAAAGCGAAGACTGTAGAAGCCGACGACAGAGGATACCATAAGATAGCTGTGAGAATCAAGGAAAAAGGAACCTCCAAGGAATGCAAGTTTCACTCAAGTTCTCAGCAGTGTCCTAAAAGTCTTAAGAACCAAAGAAAAACAACAAAAACACTTCGAGTGCTTGAGAAGGACTGACCTATCTCTTTCTTCTCTCCAGGCAAGTGTCTTAGTAAATTACCAGTGTCCCAGAAAACTAGACAGAATACATGTTAACAGACAGAGTTCTTAAAGAAAGGATACAAAATCAAAATGATTTCAAGTGCTGCTCCCACAAAACCAAAGGTGGACAGGGAGGCATTTCCTATTCCAGGCCCCTACGAGGAAAAAAAAATACTTTGCATAATTTAAGAAGATACATGCAACTGTTCAGAAAGTTAACTTCTACTAGGACCAGAAAAACTAACAACTTATATGAGATACAGCCTTTTCTCAATTCAGTATTTAAGGAGCATTCTGATGTTCTAACCTGCAAGTCTCCCACCCTGTGCAGCTGCAGCAGCCAGCTTTCGGACCTGAGCGCAATGTATTACTAAGACAGAAGGTATAATGATTCTCATTTTATTCACACTGCATCTACCCACCATGCTATATTTTACACATACTCCATCACTTGGGAAACTAAAATAAGAGGTCTCAAAAGAAGACATTTCTAGTTGTTTGCAATACCGCAGAGAGAGCAGCCATCATCACTAAAAACCTTTTACAGCTCTGCAAGCTCGTATACAGCTGTACACAGGGCAAAGCACTACCAAGTTAATAAAAAACCCCCTCATGATTAAAGACACTACTACTCAATCTGCTGTTCTTTACTCTCTTGAAATATTCTTATCACAAAGGAGGAAAAAACTGTCATGTTTTGTAAGAGGAACACAAACAGAAGACAGGCTTTTCACTTTCTTTTTTAACATAGTTCCTTAAATTGAACATTTCTAGACCATATAAAAATAGGAGACATGAGTAAAATGCAAACTCCAGACTACCGGTTTACTTTACTAAATCTCTGTATCTTCATAAAGATCCTGGACTAGTTTTATTGAGAACTCACTATAACATGTCATAGAATCATAGGGTTGGAAGGGACCTCTGGAGATCATCTGGTCCAACCCCCCTGCCAGACCAGGGTCATAGCTGTTTATGCACACACAAGACTGCAACCTAGAAGGGTTGAGGCTCATTAGTTTCAATGTTATCAAAGCAGAAGTTCTCACTTGCACTTTTGTTAAGGGCTCCAAAACATTTCTAAAATTATAAAAATCATAAGAGAAGTTTACTTTACCCCTGATCCCTTTGGCATTGCAGTCTCATCAACCAACAGGTAAAGAATGTTGAGAGCAACTAAGAGGACTGAGATGGACTATAAAGAAGTAGAAACAGTCTTGTTATTTAAAAGTATTCCACATTTTTTAAAATGTATACATTTATCCTCACCAGATTTCGTAACATTAAGTTCTTTTAAAATGGTCAAGAAAGGAGTATCAAGTTTGTTCCTTAAAGACATCACTCAAAAGTTTTAAAACCATTGCCTCAAATGATCAAAGAATTCTTCGTACATTTTGCTGGGGAAAAAGAGAAAAAAGGGCACAAATTCTTACTGTCTCAATCAGTAGCAATATCATAACAGCCGGATAGACTAAATTCCTTTCCCAAGCAGAAGCTTTTTTCCGCCGTTCTGTTCAGAATAGAAAAAGAGAAGCTTAATACCGTAGATCACCATAGAATAAAACAAGTAAAAATCATTTAGGTATCTATAAGCTCATTATAACTATAGGTAACAAAAGTAATCTTATCTTGAACTGACACCAACCAGTTCATAAAAATATCCACCCCGAAGAGCTGTACAAAGCAATGCCAAAAACACAAAGCCTCTTAAGAGAAAGGCTGGTGAGACATACAAAAGTAGATTTTTCTTTCTTGTTTACAGGCATGTTTCACCATAACATTTTCTTTCCCTGGCATACAGCGATTTTGCAAAGTTTTAAACATACTGAATTTAAAAATTTGCTGTTTACAGGCATATTTTAGACAGAATGGAATTTCAAATATTTAAACAGTATTTTCCTCTTGTAACATAAGGCAAGAAAGACAAGACTAAGGCACTGGACATCACTAGTACATCTAAAAAGAAAACCCAACAACTTTTTTTTTTTTTTACCACAGTCTTAGCTTTGCACATAACACACTGATAAATGAAAAATCCTGCAAGCCTTTGAATAAGTAAGGAGATTCCTGTTGAGTGGCTGCCATTGCCAAAAGCATCGCTTTTCGGTTTTAAAAGACACAAACCTGCTAAGAATTATTTTACTGTTCTTAAACACAATTTGATTTCTACAGAAATAATTCAAAAACAGAGAGGAAAGCAATGTCTTATATTATCCCAAATAATCATAAGCATATCAATACATATGAAAAGACTGTGCTGTTGAGCTCCATGCAAGGAAGTTAAGTGTGTTACAGTTTCTCTAAAATCACGTTAAAAATAAGATCCAAATCAGACTCCCTACTTAAATTCAAGTTTGTTAGAGGGGCGTAATGATTCCATGCGGTGTATTTGTACAAACTATGACAATTTGAAAGGACTGCAAATGCACACATTTGGTTAAGAACAAACTGGAATCAATCGAGTGACTGCCACAAGCTAAACACCGCATCTTAAGGTCAACTATTAAACTGCAATCCACATGAAACAGTAGAAAAAAAAATTTTATTACCTAAATTCGTTTTCTTGCTTTTCACTTTTTCAAGCTCTCGTTCCAACTCTGCTGTCTGGTATTCTACCATGGAAGATACACCTTTTAAAAGAGAAGACAGTATTTTCTTTTGGATGAGCCTAACTACAGTACCGTTAAGACACACCGTGACATTTCAGATTTAGGAAGCATCACATTAACACTTGTGGCTTTAAAACTGTGGGTGTTTTTCAGAGACTCTTCAACTACTTTTCAAAAAAACAGAGGCTTAGTCAAGAACCCTCTAATTGTGTCTAATCAGAGGAGTTCAACACACCAGAGGTTTCACGGTATGACCTTCTGCGATCCCTGCCTATTCTGTTGACTAGCTACTGCTGAACTGTCGCACAGGTCCAAAAACCAGTTATGGTGTGGCAGCTTGACACAGGATGGCTCAAATGCCTCATTCTTGTATGTCTCTCTGATCTGTATATCGAGATGTAAAGAATCTCTGGATGCCCTTCAACGGCATTATTACTTATCAACTTAAACACAAAGTGGACCTTTGCCTCCAAACTAAGTAAGCTGGTGGCTGGACCTCCAGTTTCAGCTGCTGCCTCTCCCTCCCCTTCCCCAGTCTCTTTTACTCAGCAAACTCAGCTGACTTGCTTGTTGACTTATCTTCTGCTCGACATATCTTTCTTCTGGTCATACCTGTTTGCCTGATTTGGTCAGTCTCTCCGTGCCGCCGAGCTCCCTCTGACAACCACAATCAGACCTTCCTCACAATCACCCATGAGACCATATGCTTTCCTTTTTACAGCTTACAGCACATGCATGTCACTGTTGTGCAACTCCTCAAACTCTCTCCTCTACACCAGCTCAAAACTGACAACTGTAATATTAATTCCTCTCTCCCTTGCTAATTTTCTGCCTAAAAGTCGCTCAGCAACTCTTCCTCCTAGCCCTACGTGGGCTCTAGGAAACCCAGACCATTTTCCCCCTCCATCCTTTTTCTTCTCAACCTCCCGTTCTCTTCCAAACACCCATCTTCTCCAGTGCAAGCACACTGGTTTCTCTTCTTGATTCCAGTTCCTCTACAAACACTGAACAATGTTCAAGCAATGACACAGCTCTGAAATGCTGACTAGAGATCTACTATTTCAGTTCTGATCTCATCATTTCTGCTTTAGCTTTCACTCTTTGCAATCACAAACTGGAAACATGTTTCCCGGGATGAGTTAGAAATATTCTCCACTCTCATCTTTGCCCCACTTTCATCCCTTTTATTTCTGAATAATCTCACCTGAAAATAAGTTAAGAGGGCTCATATTTCCCTGTCCATTCCAGGCCAATCGCACTCTGCAAAAACACTGTGGCAGTGACAGTTCAAGGTTTTAATAAAATAAGTCCTCTCTGTTGTCTTCTTTCTTGATTTTACATTGACACCCTTCACCTGTTGGCCATTCCCTATCCTCAGCCTCACCTTTGATTGCAGGGTAACCTGTAATAGCACCATGTTCTAGATACTTTTTTTTTTTTTTAAACACTCTCTAATAAATTTCTATGAGATTAATAGTCTTGCCAGGCTTTTATCTCGTATCTTGATCATTTGCCTACAAAAACTAAATAGCACTTGGGTTGCTGGCACACTAACACTACTCTATGGTCCAGTCTCATCATTTCCGTATTTTCTGGTCTCTGCTCATCCATCCAGCAATCTCAATACAAGGACAGAAGGTAAATTTCTCATCCCATCCAGCCTGCACTTTCTCCATATTCCAGCTCAGTGAATTCCTACCTGAAAACCAAGATACACAAAAGTATTTCTTGGAATTTTTTTAAACTTTTACTCTTTTTTCTTCAGAGTATTCATACTGATTTGTTCAATGCAGTCAAATTATCAATGAGGCATCCAACTGTTTCAAAAACTAATTTTTAAGTGTTTAATTACCTGCTCCTTCCACACACAGTTTTGCATATAGCATGTAACCTCTGCGCCATGCCTAAACATTTATCTTTGATACCAGTGGTATAGTGTGTATGTGGTAATATTTACAGTGGCTTCAAATATATAAATATCTCAAATCCCAGGACTAACCAGTAAGACCTACAAATGCTGTTTTGTAACAACATTTGTTCACTTGAAGTGCCTGCAATATAAATGTCAGTTTAATTTCTCAGTGTTTTTTAAATAAGTGAGCATAATATGGGAGTTTTTAGAAAAAGTTTTTTTTAAAAAAGAAAAAAACCAAACCAAATCTTATCAACATTATAAAAATAAGTTTTCGTGCTCATGCATTCCCTCCAAAAAAAGTTTAAAACATTTGTTTTATGGAATGACTAACTCATTATGAGTTAAGAAAAAGGATAGCTAGAGAGCTCGGTGGAAAAAGTCTCAAGAACTTTAACGGAAGCAGCTGAAGAAGTAAGAAAACTCAAGTTAGCATCTGACATGTTCTTCTCCATAATTGATTCAGGGGTCTCTGAGAAAAAGCTTTATTCAAGATATACGTTGTTTCCTCCCCTCAATATAAAAATCCAGAGCTCAAAACACGGATATTCATGGGAGTCATTCCAACAAAGTCAGCATGATCACATTAAGTCCCTAAGAGACACTTGAGTAGACATTCTGAATCATATTTAAGTGCTGTTCTAGTTCCTCCTTAAAAATAGTAGCAAACAACAGGTTGCTATACAAAAGGATATTTTATGAGAGGGGAAGGCAAAGTTTCAGATCAGTCAAAAGAGTATTTGAAAAGGATGCAGCTAAATTCTTAGAAGCTCTATAACATTAGCTTTATTTCAAACACGCACAAAGTTCAATGTCAGCGCTGTCTAGCCAATAAATCAAATTGGTAGACGAGACTTGTTTGGACTAGCAATGAAAAGTTAGAAGGGATTCTCCACGAAAGCCACAAAGCAGCTCATTTAAGGTCAATTTAACGGTATTATTCTGTTTTTCTTCCAGCCCCGACATAAGATTTCAGTACCTCAAAGGAAATTGTAAGAGTATCTATTTGCATTCCCCCTAGGTGATTGGCAGTTCAACACCAATTAGTTCAAAATTACACTGTTACTAGCGTGCAATAAAAACAACACCTTTCATCTTTCTTACATAGGTAAGGATACCTTCAGAGCCAATAACTTTGATCAAGTAAGTATTTTTGATCCTACCCCACCCGTCTGTTTGGATTCAGGAAAACTAATAGCTGAAGGCAACTTTTTTCTTTTAATATAAAAAAGTCCCAGCTTTATTCTTCGACTCTAGGAGTGATGTGGGTACTGAAATATAATACACTGGAAACAAACATTTTCCCAAAGCCCAGTACCTCTTCAATAGATAAAAATACTAGGGTAGATAACACAATCAAACTTTCCCCTCCCTCCTCCTCCGATTTTCAGTTATGCACTGCAGACATCTGAGAAGGAAGAAAATTAGTTTCCGCAAAGATATGTGGCTTCACAGTTCGATTTATTTTCACATATGGAGAGCTTTACAGAATACTGTCAGTTGCTTCACCGCCACAAGGGTTACATCTATAAGAATCAAGAAGGGCACCAGCTCACACAGCTCAACTTTTGTTGTTGTATGAAAACAGAGGCTTCACCCAGCCTATCCAGTGGGAACAGCGATTCATGCTACACCCTTCCTATGTCCAGGCATTGTCTGAGGAAACATTAATTAGGGCAGGGCAAAGCAGTGCTAGGAGTGTCATAGCAATTATTCCACCAAGAAAGAAGAAAAATCAGCACTGACAATCACCAAGTATTGCTTAAGCCTGTGCTCCGGTCCTCTTCACTTTTAATAAAAACTCAATTCTTTGGTTATACATATAAACGGAGCACATATTTCAGAAGACTTTACTGCTAAACTGTCCAGCAGGGTTACTTAAGCACATATATTTCCACTACCACAACTGTGGAAGAGTTTCAACAGCTGCGGCATGGGAAGTGTGTAGCTTAATAGATCTGCTCCGATACAGCAACAAAAATACTTACACAATCTGTGGGTTAAGTCACAGATTATGGCCTCTAACATCACAGCGCTACCTTTATTGATGTAATTGGCACCACACCCCCATTTGTACACATTTTTTAAAAATGCAATAAACATGATAATCATGAGTCTTCATAGTTCTGGCAAAAACAGTATCTATTTTTCTGGCATAATCTGTATATATTAGAAAGACGTTTGCAGAGAAGATGAAGCTTTCCACGCTGGCCACATAAATGAGAACCATGCTTAAAATTACTTAAATAATTACTCACAAAAATCTTGCAGAGTATCTTCTAGTGCTTATAACATGTTGCCCTCCACCTACATGCTATATCCAAGTTTAGACTTCTATTTACTTTTCTGCTTAAGTCCATTAATTTTCTCTGTACACCAAACTATGGGTTTTCAAGCATTCCTTCGGACGGCGGTGTCAATACCATTCCTTCAGCACATGAAACAGAAGAATTCAGTTCCCTCTCCTGTCAAAGGACATTTAAGCCCCACATCTTTCACCTCTCAAGAGCAGGCTGGTGAGAGCTCTGGGGAACACGGGTGGGTTGCAGTTCCACTTTATGTTGAATACTAACCGGTTCACTGGAAGAGAACGCAGTCTTTCGGCTAGTGGTTGGGGGAGCCACCTGCACATGTCCTTAATCCAGATCCAATCAGTAGATGCCTACAGACTAGGTCCACCTCACGAGTGATATTACTAAACTGCAATATAAACAACTGCTGCATAGACTTCTATGCAGAAAAACAGCAGACAATCATCAACTAAATCACATTCTCTACCTGAATAGTGGAAACCACTCGGCACTACTTCTAATAGATACTTGAATAACTATTGGGTCATTTTTCTGTATCGCTCTTCTTGTACATAAGCACAATCACCATGACAACATTAAATATTCAGTAACAAATATTTTACAGTTGCTAGCTAACATCAAACACTCAAAACAATTATAATTACTCCATCACAGCTTCAAAGGCACTCACTGCATGCACCTTTTTGCATGTCTGTATATGAATGTGTATATATATGCATGTCAGTATGAAAACCTAAGCTTCTAAAACAAAGGTGAACATTACTTTTAAACTGAAACCCTGGCTGACTTTAGCGCAAAAGCCACTACTCCTCCACAAATTTTAAACACTGGAATAAAGACGACCACCATGATCTACTGTTATCAAAGGTACTTTCCCTGACCAAGGAGACTCACAGACTTGAAAGAAGAAAAGGTTGAGATATACAACAGAAGACTGAAGAGTCACAGAGGAAGGCAGGAAATTAAGAAAATCAAGGCTAAAATAAGTCATAAGACAACACAACAACGGATGTGTCATAACATGAATATCTTTGGTTTTCCAACCTGAAGGAATTGTATAAATTGTGGATGGATGGCTTATCAGCCATTCAGAAGCAAATTTGTACAACATGATTTCCAGGTGTATAGAATCGATACATTTTCTGTAATTGGTGCCTGCCATGCTGCAATACTCTTTCTCTAGAAAGCCAAAGCTTCATACTGTTTTTGAAATACTTCAAAACAGAAACACCTTATCAAGAAGTGCAGAATTGTAATACTGAATACAAGATGTCTAAAACATTTGTATAATTATTCATTAATAGAATTATTTAAATTATTAAATGCACCAAATATCTCCTAGAATATAAAGGACTGCTCTGATGTTTAATGAGTTATTACCTAAGATTCTAAATAATAATGAACTGAAACAGAAAAAATCCTCCAAATAAAAACCAAAACTCATAAAGCAGGAAGTAGAGAGTCTCTTGCTTGTGTAAGTTCATTGTTCTTCAGGCGAGGCTTAAATATGGTCATTCACCAATCCAAACTATTTTGCAGTAAGGGTGGTGGGTCTGGTCAGCTACTCAGTTTGCTTCCTCAGTCTCAGAATATTCACATATTAGAGCTGACAAACATGTTAAAAACAAAAACAAAGCAAACCACTCACACACGAGCCAATCTTGAACAGTGACCAACGAAATGTAAGCCTATAATGCCTGTTACGTCCTAAAATGTTGAAGTTTTCTATTTTGAGAGAAGAGACTACATAACAGTGAGATCAATACTCCTGACCAGAATCACTCTACTCTAAATACTGTATTTGAAGCAGGATCAGAACAAGCGTACCATTAAGCCTCCTCTGAATTGCTTCTTCCTCTAACGTGATGATATACATCTGCTCATCTAGGTCTTCAAGGATCTGTATTTGGAAACAGAAACATGAACTGAACTGAGTATCACAGTCACTTGTTCTTCTGACTGCACTAACCTAGTCAAGTTCATTTTGTTCTAGTAACCTATATCTTAAATATATAGTCTATGACTTTACAATACTGGTAACAAATAAGAACTCCACAAAAGATTATTCCATTCTGTTACAAACCTATTTCTTTACTGTAAGCAAACCTTCCGTTAAGTTTCCACTTCAGGTTAAAGTTCTTACGTTGTTTCAAACTAAAGACATTTAGGGAACAGGGGAAGGGACAGTACACCTGATCCATATTCAAATCATACCAACCTTCACACTCAATTTGATTTAAACAAAAATAACTTCAGTTTTTGAAAAAGTATATCAAGAAGTGACTTTTCACATAAGCCAATATTTCAAGCAAATATAAATTGCTATTGGAAGCTAAAACCAAATAAATGAAGTCCTGCCTACCATACTTTCAGGTGCTTTGGGTTTAAAGCTTACAGATAGCAAGAAAGTATATATTTTCTTTGTATTTTCAGGATTGAACTGACTAATGAAAAGGAATGCAAGACCTAAGTGCACCCAAATTTTAGTAAATATGAACTAGGAAACATGACAGCAAAGTCACTAGAGCACTTGTACATACTTCTACTTCACCGTTCCCTCACAGCGTTCAGTACAGGAACAGCAGAGTATCTATGGATAAGTTCTCACACATGCCAACAACCTACATTCCACCCATCCAAGCGCACCCCCAGGTACCCTTCTTGTTATCCAGCCTTAGTTAATCTTGCCTCCCTTGCTCCTGAACTCAGAACAAGCCCATGCTTTTCAGGTATTTGCAAAACAGACGTAGTAGGTAATACTGGCAATAAATATTAATGTTAGTAGCAGTTATATAAACTGAAAAAATCAGTGGAAATCTATTAAAAAACCTTTTTCTGTGAAAAAAGAGACTTCTGTGCTATATAAAAATTTTTAAACAAGTACACAAATATTGACCACAGAAACTCTGATGAACTGAAGAAAGAACTACATAGAAGTGCAAGCATTCTATCAGAAAGTACCCTAATGCCATCCTACCTTCTAACGGATAGCACACGAGGACAGATTTGTGTAACACTTACTGTTGGCTTCACCAGTAACTGACCCATTACTGTAAACATCCGTGAAAGTCCCACTGGCGTGCATACTGCAGAGGAAGAAAGATTATGCAAAACAGTCACTTGTCAGTCAAAACCCAATTTTTATTTGGATGTTCAAATATGCTATTCCACATATAACTAAGCATGGTTTTGAAGAGAACTGCAAGACCTTCAAACTCCAATACAAACTTTGAAACACATTACTATCATATGAATTTTGAACTAGACAAGCATCTCTCCCCTCCAAGAGCATAACTACCTTTTTTTTTTTTATTCAACAAGGAAAACCATATAATCAGATATCTTAAACTTGCTCAAGTAATTATTTATTCAAAGCATGAGGAACCAGAGGCTACGTCTACACTAGTAAATTCAGCAGTGCCAGGATACATTCCTGGGCATTAAGACTTGATTGTCTACACCAGTAAATTGCTAGAACTACCCCTGGCATGATTCGCCCTGGGCCAGTTAGCACTTTCCCAAACAATTCCCAGGTGCAGTTGTGGAGTTCAGGCAGTCCAGGAACCATCATCACAAGGCAATACGTACACAGCCACCTTCTGCAAACTGCAATATCACGGATGGAACAACACTACTTAGCCACAGCACTGGAGAATATCTCAGGTGCATTTAATCTATTAGCACAGCTCAAGAGATCATGAAGCTGCTTTGCTCTGAAGGTTATACTGCAACTTCAGTTGATAGTAGGCTCAGCTACCAGATTTTAAGCTACTTTTCTAAGAAACAACAACTGGCCCTTTTCGATTGTAGCCTGTGATGGTTTTCAGGTATGGCGCATACATGCTTGTTGGGAGAAAGGCTCAAATCATGAAAATGATTAGTAAAAATCAACAGTTTAGGGAGAACAGCCTTCAAACACCGAAGTGTGTAGGAGATGGAAGGAATTTGTAACAGCATGGATGAGAATATACATTTAGTTTCCATTATAATAAAACAGAGTTGCAAAAAAAGGAAAAGCACACAAGATTTTATAGTGAGGGTTAGCTTTATTTTTATTAACTAGTGTTTCACTACAGCTACTGTGCATCACAGGAGAAACACAAGAGTATTCAAAAAGGCTAACTTCAGCTAGTCTTCCTCTACTACAGAGGAAGCATGCAGGAAAAGGAGAAAAGAGAAGGGAAGCGATGCTCCAAATACCACTGCAATAAGCCTCACTCATACACTGCCTCAGCAATTAGGCCAGCTGAAGATCTAATGAAACCACCCCAGCACCTACCACTTTCCCACGTGCTGTATGCTGCCCTTTCAGCTGCACAGTTATAATAGCTTGGAGGGCCTTAAATAGCTTCAGTGATTTGCTTGTACAAACTACAAATAACTTCCAAAAATTAGCATTTAATCCCAATTATTTTGGTGAACTGGATTACAATAGCCCCAGAGTACACTCTGTGTTTTCAGCTCCGCTGACACAAACTGCAAGTCAGATGTAGGAAGTTTGTAAGCTGACTTCCCCATTAAAACATTCAGCAACTTGTGAGAACCACACTCTTGAACAGCCCACAGGAGACATCCAGAAACACTTGGTGCCTTTTTTTTTTTTTTTTTACTTCCCCCCCTCCCTCCATTACAGTGGATTTAAGAACCTCCACATACAGAGAACCTAAGGAGACTCACCGAGGTCTCTGTGAGCAGCACCTTTCATGCAGATCTGCTCAGTTTTGTTTTAATCTATCATTCCCCACCCTTTCTCCACAGTGACAGTCCTGTAAGCATTAGCTGTAAACTATAAAGCCTGAAAAACAGGTGAAAACATGAAAATCTTGAAAGGGAGATGTTCTGGCCCCTTTCAGCAGTTTTCTAGAAGTTATTTGAGGAGGGCAGGAGGTGGGGGGTGCTGAAATTCTAAGTGGGATTTGGAGCCTTCCATCATCTTTCTTATCCCCCTAAACACGGATGACTGACCTCAGTATAAGGCTGGGGGTTATTTTTGTTTTGGTTTTGTTTTTGTTTTTTTTTAATTGTTTTTGTTTTTTTTACTGTTTTATATGCAATCGTATAACTGACCTCCAAACTGGCCAGATACCAGTTTGGTGATTATGAAAGCTAACTGCACTGTGTTCCAACTTCTGTCTATACAGGGAGATTTTCAATTAAAAAAAGGAAGAAGGATCCTTTACTCAATATAGGACAAACTAAGTGTTCCAAACTAACTTTCTCCCCACACTACTGACCTCCTGCAGACACTTCATTTAAAAATTGTGATTTTCTTTGCAGAATGCAGTCCCTATTTTTCAAATACCTGCTTTAAAAAGTTAAAAGTTGAAATTATTTTGGGTGAGGCGTGAAGTTCCTCAAAACCTGAAAATGTAAAGTAGCATTTGTTCAAACTTCAGAACTCAAACCTAATAAGTTTACATTGAAATTTAAACTTAATAATGAAAGAAAAATTTCACACTCAACTTTCGCAATCTTAGTTTTCACAACAAAAAAGCTTCCTTTGATCATTAAAAAAAAAATACATAAAATCATTCATCTTTTGCAATAATCAAGAAAATACTTACACAGAAGTAACAAGCATCCCATCAGTGATATACAGGAATATAAATATGGGAGGTAGAATTCCCAGAGGTCTGTGAAGAAAATATTGAGCACAGTCTCAGCTTATTACAAATAGGCTACTTATGTCACAAATACAACTGAATTCACTTCTTTTTGTAAGCATTGAGGAATGAACAACTGTATTTTCAAGAATAAATTAAGAATTACTCAGTTAATAATCTTGTAGGCAACTAAATCCTCAAGTATTTTAGCTTGAAAAATATCTTCAGCTTTTACTTCCATTGCACTTAAATCACTTGTTTTTAAACCTACATCGCGTCCACATGAGCATTAAACTTCTCAGCACGCTAAAAACAGATTTAACAGCAAAAATGGTATTGACTAAACTAATACAGCTTCTTCACAACCTGTGCAATACTCACATAGCATTTTCTAGAAAGACATTTAATTGAAAACATCCATTTCCATAATTAAAATTGAACTAGTGTGCTGTTTTTTTGAATTCCATACCATACAAAGACTCCATACTGGCAGCATCGTTGTCTATGAGCGCTGAAGCCACCCATACGATGCCAAGGATAAGCAGTGCAAGAAGAATAAGCATTACAAGGGTTTCCAAAATGCGTGCTCTGATGCCCTGTGGGCAGAAGAGGGGAGAGGGAAGAAAGAACACAGCCAAGAACTTAGAGTCGGGTATTTTCAAACATAAGAAAAATACAAATAAATAGCAGTTCCTTCTTCCTAAATATATACTCACATTTTTACATATAGACAAAAGCATAACATGTAATGCACATTTAAAAGTCAGCGCATAAAAAAGGAAGTACTTATGGCTTTATAGTGCCCAGATTGCATTTTTCCCCTTAAAACCACAGCAAAATGTTTTAAATTGCATATGCCTCACAGTTCTCATTAATCTCATTATTCCATCAAGTATTCTTTATATCATATGATTTTGCTCGAGCATTTTTAAAAGATGAATTACTTTTCTAATACTTTCAGCACAGAAAGTGGATTAGCAAATTTTTATCTATGATTCCAATCAAGGGAATGGAAAGCCAATTATGGCAAATAGCCAAATGGCCCCGCAAGCATTAAACCCTGCACAGGTACAATGCACCAATTTAGTTAAAATACATTCTTCAACGGCAATCGCTTCTTGCACCCTTCCTCGCAGTCTTCAGAGCCCTCAAGCGTACGGTCGGAGTTACTGCTCGCCCTGACTCTGCCCACACTCTGCTGCTGCTGCTGCCGCCTCCAAGACCTCCCAGCTGAATGGAACACGTACGTCCCGCTTACAACACACACAAATCACAGGTCTACAAGGTTATATATCACAGCATTCGCTCGAGTCTAGAAATGTAACAACACTCTAATAGTTCAGTGTTAGATTTGCAAATGTAAATATACCAAATAATACAGTCATATTTAGGGTTTTTTTACCGTTGTTTACTGTATTTTTAAGCAACAGAGTTATTGGGACACTTTCTTCAGACATCCTTGCTATTAAGGGACCACCAGATTGCCGTTCATGTAACAATTTTACTTCTATTTTTCTTCATTTGCCAGTATACATCTCCACAAACAAACTCAATCTCTCATTTCTTACATAGATTCATCCCAGTTTGGGTATATTCCAATGAAAAGTCTACCTTATAGTTAAAAGCTGAAAGCTTGTTTTACTTTATTATTTGTCTACTTTTATCACCTCTTCCTTCACTGCTTAATGCCTTTACATGACATTTACCCTGAAAATTATGCCTCCCTACGTAACTACTGCATCCCACCATGAATGAGGCATCCTGACCATGTGCACTTATCCCCTCTAGCACACCAATTCCTCTCCACTATCAATCCTCTGCAGAACAGCTACGGTGGCATGAAGGAAAAACAGACAAAAAAAGCCCTTCACCAAATTCCCCGTAAGGTTTAAGTGGGCAGATCAAGTCCAACTCATAAAGGGTCTCAAACACCAAATTTCAAATTAAAGGCATTATGGATAGGATATAGATTTACTCCTAAAATGCATTTTGTGTACAACAAAAGTGGCTTTGAGGTTGTTAGAAGTTATTAAAAGAGGTTATTTTTGTAGTTCTCAGAAACTAGCTTTCAGCCTTACGTGAGTCATTTTGAAGGTGAGCATCTAAGCCAAATATTTGAAGATTAAATAGCCAAATGTCTAATATTAAAGTTTTGCACTTGAGCAACAAGTTACCAGGAAACAAACAGATTACAGTCTAAGTACTTAGCATTGATAGAGAGCCTTCACCTTACAACAGAAGGAAGCTAGAGGATTAGAAGAAAACCCCAAACATCCAAGGATGCATGCACAGAGATCTGCTTCAAGCTTTCCAAAAGCCTTGAAGACTCCTTTCCTCTCCCAGGCAGAGGAAAACATAAAGCTGCCTTCTGGGTTTCTGAAAGCTTTAGCCACAGAAAGCGGATTCCTTACTTCCCTACTATGAGACACATGCACAAATCTCAGGCTCTCTGACTTCAGATTTCACAGCAATAGATTCCTCTGGACAAACCTGTAAAATATTTCATTTTACATGGCAACCCGAACACCAAATCCTCCACCCTTGGATGGAGTAGCACAATTATCAAAACAGATAAACAAGAAATACACTGTGATGGAGATGGTCTATTGTAAATAACATTTTTTTCATATTTACTGCAAGTAATATGAAGTCAGGTAAGACCAGGACAATAGAAATTACACTCACTCTCAAAATAGATATGACCACAGCAAGTGCTCGGAGGTAACCACTGCTTTTGGCCAAAAGTACCATTGGCACAAACTCTAGAAAAAGCCAGTTAGCTGCCTAACGAGCCTTCCCCAGTTTTTGGTTTCCATGCTAGTTTGAATAATCTTTGATTCTCAGAAAATTGGATCAATCTCCTTCTGTTCTCACTAGTTACACCTGTGTCTGCACCTATGTGACACATGAACAATGCTGCAGTCTCACGTATGCACTGAAAAGCAGGACTGACGTGTTAACTCCAAGGGCGGAACAATTGCTACATTCCACAGTGCACACAGACAATAGGATTCACACTGATGATCATTTAAAAATAGTAAAATAGTAATATTTTGAAGAACTTCAATCAAGTGACTAGATAGAAACATTCTGTCATAGGCAGTAATGAATACTTGGTAACAGTCCGGGATTAAGAAAAATTAAAAATTAAGATGCTTAAAGCCTATAGGTAAATACTTAATCTCAATTAGGCATCCGTAAAACTGTGCCCTATTAAAACATTAGTGTTCCAGGCCCATTAGTTCGTTCTTACTTACATTAGCATACCTATTAGCTGCTATTTGTAAGGAATGAAAGGTACCAAATTTCCCCCCACAGGCACACAGAAAAATTCTCGAGAATCACAGAAGAGAAGTGAGAGGTGAGCCTTAGGCACCCTTACTACTTATTTTTGCTGAAGGTAATTTTGTTTGTTCAGGTGAAAAATTTAATGCTTGAACATTATCATTAGTAACATCACTAATTTAAGAGCTGGGCAAAAATCTACGCTCCTGACAGAGCAGAGAGAAAACACAGGTAAATACAAGCAACATTTCATTTTATTTCAATGAAAGCAGAGCTATGCAAATAACCCTTGAAATTCAATGCTGGATTTTTAATTTTTTTTTCTGAGCAAAAACCTCTTCACTGACATTTTGGGTTTGGCTTAACATTTCTTCTTTGAGTCATTTCCCTTCTCTCCCACAGCTCCATTGTATTACTCAGATTTCTTAGATGAACCAAATGTTATGGCATATCTTCATGGCACAGAAGATACTGCCACTTCTATTGCACATAATACTTGTTGCACTTTTTGAATCCATTTATTCCTCACATTTTTTTGTGTGAAAAGGAGCATTAGAGTCTGCCACCTTCAAAAACAGTGACAATCCCATCTAAAAAAAATGGAGATTTCAAATCAGCTTGTAAAAGTATGTTTACTGTTCATCTTCAGTCTACATCATCGTGTCTGTCGAGTGCAGAATTAACAAATGAGTACACTATGAAAAAACATGCAGTGTAGGTAGAAGAACTACTTCAAATTAGCATTCTAAGCAAGCAAGGAAAAAAACAGTCATACAGCACTAAATCTTAGTGTCAAAAAAGTGACTGCGATGGAATCAACTGGAAGAGTGCTTCGATTCCTCATTGTCAGTGCAAATGGAAACAAAGGAAACCGTTACCACACAAATGAAGGAGGTGACCTACCCAGCAAGTTCAGCGTGTGCACTTGCACACGTATGTACACATACAGGGGCAGGTAAGGGAAGGAGCGGGGAACAGTCACCTTTTACATCAGAGGTTTCCAGTTCGATTGTTTAATCAGGAGAAATCAGCTCCTGAGCTCCTGTGATCACTGCTTAACACTCCTATGGAAATTACACTGATTATAAGAAAGAGGAATGGGAAAATGCTTTGTATTTTTAGTTTTCCGTATTGTATTTGAGAAGGAAAGTTAAGTTGTCCGAATCTTCATCTAGTCTTCTTTTCCTAATGGTTCTGACAGGTGAGGACAAGGAAAGCAAGCGCTATACAACCAACCAGCTTGCATCAGGTTTTTCAGGAAGTTGTTCTAGATCTCAGCTTTCAAACCTGCATTTGGTAACACGCATACTACTTCATTCTTAAGGCGTCCTTCATTACGAACAGAATGAAGATACCAAAATTAATTCATTTCGTATGAATTATTTTAATGCAATTCCACTTGCAGTTAAATCTGTTTTAAGGGAGGAGGGATTTACTTATCTCCAAACTAATTATGAATCGCACAGTGAAGCGCCAGAAGGATACCTCCAGGATATTGACACAGTGAGGGGAAAAAAGACTGGTTCACATCTATCCTACGTTCTAGTATT
The DNA here is from genome assembly GCA_013396915.1 of Stercorarius parasiticus. Classification (NCBI taxonomy): domain Eukaryota; kingdom Metazoa; phylum Chordata; class Aves; order Charadriiformes; family Stercorariidae; genus Stercorarius; species Stercorarius parasiticus. Next base: position 574,848 of record VWZL01006771.1, read on the forward strand.
TAAAGAAGAATTCAAACGTAAGATGCAGACTGAAACAAATTATAAATGTCCACACAGCTTACTAAGGAGGGTATAAGGAGAACAACCTTGGCACCACTATCAATTAAAACACCAAACTCAGATTTCAGTACAGCATTAACTACACAGCCTTAAGTAACTCTCCCGTGCTGTAGACTTACAAAATGAACACAACCATAGTCTTTAGAAATAATTTTAAATGTTCCCCTCCACCTCAGGCTAAGTTGCGTTGTTTTAAAATATGGTGATAAGACAATTCTAAACGAGAAGAGTGAGTTCAGGCAACACACTTGCTTTATTTTCAGTAAGGCAAACTGGCCCCTGCAGTACTTCTATTAGCATGTTAATTTTAATGAGGTCAAATCCCTTACTTTCTCTTGGTCAATTACTGATGGGATACTGGTTAAGCTGGAGAGGTAACAAAAAAAAAAAAAACAAACCAACAACCCACACGAAGATTTAAAAAAGTCTTTTTTACCGTGGTATGAATACCAGATATCAAAAAGAAAATCACAAACTACACAAAATGTAATTGAGCTTGAAGCTATAAAATTAAATGGGGAATAGAAATACACATTAAGGTGGCTGGGTTTTCTTACTTTCACTGCTATACATTAAGAATATTGCTGTGACTTCAGCTTACATTTGTGTGCAGGAGAGAGGAGTGGGAAAAAAATAAGGGAAGTAGGAGGACCTAGAAAAAAATATATTGCTTTTAAAAAAACTTGTCTAGAGTAAAACCTAGGATTAGAAATATTATTTGCCAGTCAGGAAGATTAGAAAAATCTGAGTCTGTAACCAGGACACACAGTCCTCAAAGGAAATGGATGAAGCAATGTAGATGGTGGTTATTTCTTCAGGAGACCTGAAGATCTCCAAAAACAAGCATGACATAAACACATTTTTTTATTATAGAGAAAGGGCTCAGAAAGCATTCTCACTTCTGCAGGTGTTGCTCCTGCTCCCAAGGGATATGGAGAGAAGAGGGAAGGCTAGCAAACACTAAGGAGGAGAAAGAGATGAACTGGATGTGAAACAGAAAGAGCAAAAGGGAAAGGGATAGCAATAACATGAGCTAAAAGAAAGGCAGAAGTGTTGAGAAGAACCACCTGATCTTTGGTCTTCAATTCACACATAAATTTCTCTGTAGGTCCAAATATAATAAGAATGTTGTTCCCAGGATAGACTCAATTAGGGCCCTCCTTTGGGAAGCATGAACCGCAACGTGAAGGAAGGTGGCACATCTCTTGCTAGACAGTGATTTTAGTTTTAGTAGCCCAATTTTAAAGGCTTTTTCCATGAAGGTATCTAGAACAAAACATCAACTGTCATTGCTTCCAGCACTACAGGCACGAAAGACGATCTTTGGTAACTGCTAAGCAGGAAAACAAAAACACATCCAACAGCTTGCAATTTCCTCAAGTGAGTTTCAGATAATCCATGAGGCAAAACGGACTTCCGAAAGTGAATTACCTGCGTGGTTCCCTATTGTCAGGGAAGCAGAAGCTTGGCATCATAGAGTCCAACCTGACACATAAAAGGAGTGTCTTGTGGAGGATTAAAGAAATAAAATATGGTCAACAAAAACTTTTGGAAGCTAATTACTATAATCTGATAGAAATTACAATTAAACTGTTTATCAAGAAAATCGGGGAAAAAAAGACTGGCACATTATATACTTTAACCCACTCCCTTTTTTTTTTTTAAACATCAAAGTTTCACAGTTTAGACACAACAGCTCGCCTACATTTTTTACTCATATTTTCAAAATCCACCTAGTTTTTTAATGTGAGCGCTTAACCAAGTGAAATATTTTTTTAAAGGGAAGATGTCTAACACATCAACCCCAGCAGCCTGGAACTTGCCAGAAGTATAGTAATATCTGTCATCTTCCCCGTACACTAATGAGGGGAGGGGAAAAAAAGCCCACAAAAATAGAAGATGAACAAATAGAGCATTTGAAGCTCTCTACAAGTGAAAGCTGTCCTACAACACATTCTAAGGATCTTGAGGTTTGTACAGCCCCACCCCTACCTCAAGAAAAAGCATTTCTTTCTTGGAACGTTACCTGGTTATAGTTATTCTGATGAACAAATTATTAGCTCCTATAAGATGGACATTTTTGGAACTACATCACTAACATACAACATGGTATGGCTTTTGTTAATTCTAATTAATTCTACATTTTAATTTGGTTGCAAGTTGTGAAGAAAAAAAACTAATAAAAAAAGTTATTATCAATGAAGTAAAAATTACAAAGTTACACACAAAACCAGAGAGTTCTAACAAAGTTTCTATGGTGTTGAATATTTGAACAGGGTTCTGCTTGGACATCTTGACCTCTTGCAAGGTAGGTAAACATTACTTTTTACACTATGCCCTGACCCACAGGGAAAGCCTGGGAAACATTTCTGCAATCATGGCACATTTAAAGTGCCCATGAAGCCCATTGTTTTCATGTGACAAAAAGGAGTCTTAGTAACCTTAAGGTTTGTTCAGCGAGAGGATGACTGCAACAAACATGCAAGCTAAGATCCACGGAAAACAAATGGAGGCACTAAAAAACCCATGAGAATTACAGCAGGTATGAGGTTGGGGATGATATGTATTTTATGTATTAACATCAATTACATTTTTAGCATGCGATACCCCCCTCCCTTCTCAATTTGTGAGCATTATTGAAGAGATCATCTTCAAGCATTCTAACCATTTCTAGGGTTAAAAACCATACTTGGAGCAATCTTTGTTCTGACCTATTCAAGGCAATGCAGAAATATTTTTTTTAGTAAGTAAAGGAGACCCATTTTCCATCAGGTAGCATGGAAATACATACTACATTTAGCACACTGATATTTAGTAAAGGAATCATTACCTTAGGAGATTACAACAAATTACCAAGTCAAAACCAGAAGCTGTAGTTTTAGGAAAACTCAGTTCATTTTAAAAATGCAGAAGCCAATGACTCAGAACCCTCACAGAGCAAACTAAAAAATTTTAATCAAGAAATAATATATTCAGGCATACGATTCAAGCAACCAGAAAAAAAGTCTCCATGCAAGAAGCAAAGACTGCAAACTGTAACCAGTGCTGACTGTGTCTTGTCCCACACCACCTCTTCCCTCACAGAATCCTTCCAGCCTGTGGGGATTTTAAGATTAAAACGAACTGGAGAAAAACAAAATGAAAGTTAAAGAAACTTGAAGGAAAAAAACCACGATGAATTCTTTGGGTATTGTTTAAAGAGATGTAGCAAAAATCATTAGAATTACGCCTGCCAAGCTGGAAATGAAGGACCAATTTTTTACCTCAACCAGAGGTCAAGATGTCTTTATTTAGTAGACTGGTGAAAAGGACATCTATCCAGGATGCAGCACACCCACTGGAGTGACTCCTCTGCCAAAGAAAACTTGGGTCCTCTTCTCCAATGTCCCAGAAGAGTATCCAAACCACAGTGTTACAGTGTATTTTGGTGTCCATATCCATCAAACTTTCCTATTGACATCACTGCATGCAAATAACTCACTGAAATAACCTAAGAACCAAGACAGGCTCTTTGCAGACTTGCATCCTCGGGACTGAGATAAAACACATTTCTTTCTCATTTTTTCCCTAGTATCTATTTAATTACCCAATACAAGATGGACTCCAGTGAGAATGATAATGTGAAATGCACTTTTTGCCTAGCAGTTAAGGCGTTGTTTCAAATACATGGATTCAAATTGCTTAAGGAAAGAGCATACACTTGGCTCTTCTACCTCTAGGTATCATTCCTGCATATTTAACATAGAAATAGTCTATTAAAAAAACATTCCCTCCAAATTTTGTAACAGAAGACATACCAATTTCTTAAAATGAGGAAAAGCTAGACAGACTATCAGAGAAAATGCAAACACCTACTAGCTGGAATAACTTAAGTACAGCCTACAGCTGTCAGACGTATGTGACTACCCTACTGCAGCCTGCCCTTCCCTCCTCTGCAGAAAGAAACTACTGGGGAAAAAAACCAAACAAACAAAAAAACCCAAACCACCAGGATTATGTCTAAGCTCTCATTAAAAAGGACATACGCAGATCTATTTACAGTGTAGTAAAAGCATACAACCCAAACCTTTTTGGGGGGAAGGGAAGTAACGGAAAGCACACACATAGTAAAGTGATGACTGTCCCAATGCTACCGCTTCCCCCCACAAGTTTCCCCTGTTGTTCCATTTCCTAGCCCAGCCCTCACTAATTAGCTCTTGGATGCTCCACTCCCTCCACCTATCAAGTTTCCCAGACTTTCCAAAGCCACCTGCAACAACAACATAGGAGCTGCGGGATTTCTGACACTATGAGTCTCCCTCTAATCATTTAACTTTTGGATCAGAAAGAATCTTTCCTGCTAGACTGGAGTGATAGGAAGATAAATAGATATTTTCCAACTTCTTTATAGCTTGGCAGAGGATTAGGATAAATAATGCAAAAGTATAAAGAAAAACTTGGAATTTGTGATTGTGTTTCTAGCAGAAAGAAACCACCAAGACAGTTCCCAAAAGCAAATGACACGTAGAAGCACACAGGTTACTATTAAAGTTCTAAAATAAAGAGAAACCTGAAGTTTTTTTGGTGTCAATGTCTATTACTAACCCTCTGCAAGGGTAAACAAGATCACGAAGGCACACTTCTAGGAACTGGCCAGAGCACCAAACTGCTGGAAACTCCTTTTAATAAGCTGGGAAATCCTTCAAAAAGCTACACCAAAAAAAAAAAAAAAGAAAAAAACTAAAAATAAAAAAAATAAGATGGTCAGGGATGGGAGACAAACTCACCGGTCCTTCTTCCTCCCCTCCTTTGTAAATAAAGTTGTTGGCTGCCTTACACATTCTCACTACTGCTGGTTATCAGTAATAATGAAAGAAACCATTGTTTTTTGAGAGGGAATCAGAAATTGTGTTTACCGAGTAAAGCCTCATTTAACAAAAGGAAGCCAATTAGAAAATTGTTTCATACCTTTATATGATTAAGATGTTTACATTAAAACTTGCTACTATCAATATGAAATGATATGGCAATTTTCCTCTCTGTGAATTAAAATGACATTTCTATTAAATCTGTAAAGTCTTTTTTCATTTTTGTATGAAGTAACTAAAGTGCATAAAGAGACTTAAAATAGATACAATATTTTTGCTTGTTCTGAAAGGTCACTACTTGATGTCAATGAAGACTCAAATGGAAACACAGACTAATGTGCAAGTATTCAAATCTTAATAAAATGTTCCTCATACATAAACCAGCCATTTTTATAAAACAATTCACCATGCTCAAATAAAAACAGTAGCAGATCAATTTAATGTTTCTTACCATTTAATAAAAGGAACCCAAATACTGAGATGGAAAGGTGTTCATATTGCCTGCCTTCTTGAAGCCTGTAACTCAGACACGCCCAATTCTTAGAGGCATCTGCCTTTTTCCTTTGACTAAGAGAGGGGGCTTCTAGACCCCCTCAATCACAGCCATTTCAGGGATACTGCACGTGTGAATAATCCCTTCCCAAAGGATGGCAAAATTTTCTAGTTTAAATGGAAGTTATATGACTTTTATGATAAACTGACAATAATAAAAAATGAAGAAATACATTTCAGGGTTTTTAGATATCATCTACCCCAAACAGAAGGGTCTATAGAGGTCATTAAGAATGCTCTACCCAAACAAAATTTGAGAACTACTCATTTCTGCCTAAAAAAAGTATCTCAGGGGGAAAAAAAAAAAAAAGTAGTCTAAAACCCAGTGCTTCAGTTTACATCAATAAAAAGATTCAAGCTTAGTATTAGTAACTGTACCATCTGTACGCTTTACAAGTAGCAGAAGTATTTAGCATGTCTATTTTTACTCATGCAGTACTCCATAAGTTATCCTAATAACAAATAAAAATTGTAACAATAAAAAAAACCCAAAACATGCTCGATTTAATCAGTAAGAGAGCAGCAGAGAAAAATATTCGCATCTTATTCCATTTGCAGGCTTTCAGCTACATGTTAAAGTTTTTAGCAAAGAACTATGGAAATTCCACAAGACTAAGCATGCTAAATTCAGCAGAAATGTACAAGTTCAGAATGACATAGGAGTGGGGAAAGCACAAAAGTTCAGCAACGCACTTCGTTCCTGGCTCAGATGAGGTGGAATAACTAATGCTCCAGTGGCTAGCTTCTAAAACTAATTAGTTTTACTGATGACTACTTATTCATAGTGCAGCAGTCATCTAATGCAGTTTCTCACGGTATGCTAGAAAAGTAACGGTCAGAGAACCATATTTTGAAATATCACTAAGGGTGTTTGGGATTTTATTTGCACAGTATTTTCACCCCAGTATTACTAACAATCCCTGTTTTATCTTGTTACTCTACTAATTTCCATAGCTCAAATACACAAAAATGTTGCAAGAACAGAGACCAACCTGACACATTTTGCTTTGCTACCTACATTAAAAAGTTAGTCAAAAAAGTAATTATAATCTCAAGCCCATAAACTACCGCAGAAAGGCTGAATCATTGCTCAGCTAATGAAGTCGCAGTGAGGCAGGTAGTGCAGAAAAGCTACGCCGAATAAACTATAGTATTAGCTTATCTCCCGTTAGCCTATGTTTTTGTAACTTACACTGAGGCCTCTTTAAAAGAGGTACATTCTAATTTATGAAAGCAACCAACTGACATTTAACTACTTCAATGAAACGGAGCACAGATCACATCTCATCACATCTTGATCCAATGTGTGCAACAACCAACATCCACTTATTTCCCCCTCAGCTGTCCCCAGATACAGAACTGCTACATATATTCAACAAACCACAGATCTCTTTATGGTAAAATAAAAAGGACAGATAACATCCCCAACTGACTTAAGCAAGACGTCTTATAAAACCTTATAAAATGTTTTATATATCTACAAAACAAATTCACATTAAGCCATTATTCCTCAACAGTCACAAGTTTCTCTTTCCTAGCCACCGATTCTTGGATTTCTTTTTATCTTGCTCTCAATAAAACGAGACATGGCCTGAAGAATACACGCGTGTTACCTACCTGTCCTGAACAGCCTTTGTTCCTAAATGTCTGAATACAGATACCAAAAAAAAAAAGTTACGGATGCTGAAGAGTAGGCTTTGTAATACAAAAATAAGTACAACCAACATTCCCAACCTCTTCTTGACCTAACTGTAGTAATTTTCACGTTCTTACAGTCTTTAGCTTAACTTTGTCTTACAGTCATTGTGAAAGGACAGAAAAAAACAGACATCCCTGCAATACTTTTACAGATAAAGGTATTTTCATCTCATGCTAAGCTACAGTATAGTTACATATTCCACATATTCCAGTCACAGGTCCTCAAAAGCAGGCCATNGTGTAAAGCTGTAATTTTAACATGTTTTCAGAGTTTAGCGTAGACGCTTGTCAATGTGACATGCTAACAAGTATGCTAAACCTTCTCATCTTCCACTTCCTGCCATTTTTTATAAATAAAGCTCTTCTCGAATTTAATATTAGATGTGTCTGTCCTCTACATTACAAATTATAAACACACTCTACGTTTACCTGTGTACGCACCATTTCTGAGATGTCAGCAGAAGCACGAAGCATACAAAGAGCCAAGATATGCACCACTCTTAATGCAAGATTTACCATTAAATATAGTCTTTAACTATCCACCTTACATTTTACAGATTGTTATGGATTTGTATAACTATCAGTTAAGCATGCTTTTATTTTAATAGGCAGGAGAAAAAACCCTGATGAAACTACTTGCCAAATCCAAATCCCAGAATAATGAGTATCTGCTTCTAAACAACAACAACAAAAGTCTAATAAATTTTAAGTGGTGTCATTTTAGATCACTCCAGTTTAAAGAACTGTATTTCATATCTGAACTTAAGATGTTAGCTTATGTCAAAAATACAAAACCAAACAGCTGCCTTTGATGTGACTGATTAAACAACCTTTGTCTCTGGTATTACTAATGGAATGAGTAAATGGGTTGTAATATAGTGTACAATAATTCAGTTACATACTAGTAAACATTTCATGGAGATCAGAGCACTAAAGTCTCAGTTCATGTTGAATGATTTTATAGACAAATAAATATGAGCTTAAATGCCAAATAAACATACACTGTTAACTGGCTACCTTGAGACTACTTGGTGAGCCATTACACACAGTGGCCTGTGGGTATTGCAGTCAGACATACACGCAAGCATAAAACACCAACTCAAATGCTGTTTCCAAACAACGTTCAAGAGTCTTGCACTCTCCAAATAACTTTTCCAGAAAAATCAAGACAAATTTAGAAAACTGGCTGGTTTTAATTAGAGATAATCTCATATAGGAAAGGATTCCCAAGCCACTTTCCAAGCCACAATAATTTTGTATTATAGGAACAATTGCTTTCCATGCAATACTGCTTGAGACTAGCAAAAAATTTTCTAAAAGTAAATACTTCAAAACTAACTTTGAACATAGTTACTAGACTGGCTTCATCGCACACCGAAAATGTATTTTTATAGTGCTCTACACTTACAGTTGGACCAGAGTTCTACTGGTATACACAGAAACTGGGGAGTACAGCTTTTCTACATGGAAAAAATACAGAAATTAGAATTTCTGTACCCACCAAGAAAGGAAAAAGCAGCAGGTTTACTTTTCACTCATGCTTATTACTACGTTTAGTTACCTAGAGTTTGCAAACACAATGCACTGCAACACAACACATTAGAAACTTAAACTTAGTTCAGTCTTATTACATAGTAACACGACTAGGAAAACTCATTACTATTGATAAATACGGAGTGAATCAAATCAAATATTGAGGAGATGGAAGATGTACACACTGTGGGTGTTCAGCAAGCTAACTTAAAGCTTACCTTTACAGCAAAAAAAGCAGTTTCAAAAAATGTTAGTAACTGTATTTTTGCAGAGCTTCAATGCTTTGCTCCCTCCCCAAATAAGTAATTTTATTTGGGAAACACATTTGTTAAAGCCATGCTCCTATGAAAGAGAGAGGGCAAGGGAAGAAGTTTGCCTTTAACAGCAGAAACCACTGTATTTCACTCTTTGAAAGGGAACCTACACACCACCTTTTCCTTGCACGGGCTAAGCTGCAACTGCTAACACAGGCAGGAATTTGCAGTCCTGACAGCCAAATCTTTATACAGTAGCGAGCACCAGGCAATAAACTGTTCTGAACATTGGCCCGTCTCACCTGCCCTTAAGTGTATGAAAAAACTGCTACATTTTTAAGTGGTGTTTTTATTAAAATAAACTCCATGAGAATTTGGGAAGAGATACCAAGGAAAGGCAAGCAGATGGAGAGACTAGCTGACACATAACAATAGCTGGTGAAATATTACTCTTATTTTCTGTAATAAACACCAAGATCAAAACATTATGCAAGTTAAATTTCCTTGAAAGGTTCCCAGCAGGAGTTTTCCTTTTTGTTTGTGCAGTACGCGATTTCCTCTCACCCACAAAAAACATACCAAGAATGTGCATGTGCCACTAACACTAAGCAGCACTTCCTTAATCACTCATTTCCAACAATTTATGGATGATCAGTGGCAAAAACGAGCAAAAATAATGAAAGCATGCAATGAAAGCTCATTGAGACAAACCGGCTTGGACTTCCTACTCATTTCTGTGTCTCTTTAAGATGGGGGTCTGATACAAATTAGCCACTGGGAAAAAAGTCATCTGGTCATAAAATACAGTACAGGGTCACTTTTATGTAAGTTTGCCAAAAGGGACATAAACCAGGACAATTTCAAACTGTGACACAGGATAGAAGTATATTAAAAAAATCTTTGTTCCTCCTCCATTGTGCTGTCATGTTGCTCAGCTTTATAGACATTCTGAGCACCAGCTCTGGCCTCTTCGCTTCCACCTGGTCTACCTAATTAATTAAGCAAGGAAGTTACCTCAAATTTTTGTACTATTTGTTTTTATTATCATGCACTTCTTTTGATGTTCCAGGAGTTAACCTCTTAATCCACAGACTCTGTGTGTTGTGTTCTTGAACATTTTGGGATGTCTGGATAATTTGGATAATTGGTCAGGATGTTGCTGTCGCTCATGTTAAACTTTATGCCATGACTTCAAGTTCAAAGATCAGTATTAAGCCAAAATACTTCATAAAGCCTTTTTAAAACTCTACGCTTGTGATTATGCAATACCTAGTTATTCCAGTTTCTCACGGCAGTAAATTGCACTATTTGTATTTTCTTACAAGGAAATTACTCCTAAACGTCTTTATCTTTGTCAACTTCAAACAAATACAAATTTCAGTTGAAGTTACATCAAGAGAAAGCATATTTAAAAGGTCAAAGATACAGCAATTATCTCCTCAGAAATGCCTGCCTCCACACAGCAGCACACATGTACTTTTCTGTGCAGTCTGTTATCACACATGGAAACATCAGCACTGTGAACTACAGATGCTCAACTGCAAATACCACAATTTTCCTTTTTTGGAGAGAATGATAAAGAATGAGGTTAATTCTGACATTAAGAAACACAGTTGACACCTTTGTTTCATAACTGTACTACACAATTTGAGAAGGCCAGTGACAAAGAACTGGAAAAGTATCTAAACAAGAAATAAAACTTTATGCACAGACTCTACACAGGAAGACAAGAAGAATACAGAAAGATATGAAAGTTTTTAAGAGTGATGCAGGAGACTAAAGTTACCTCAAGTATTCCAATACCTCAGTTAATAGCACCAGCTGAGCTGTAATATACCACAACGGTCTCCGACTACTTCAACAGTCCTGAAATACTTAATTCACACATGTGCATGAAAATACATGTCTGCTTAAATGTATTTTGCTGTACACACAGCATGTACACATATATACACAAAGATATACATATATTACACACTTCCACCATTGTTTTTATAATTATTTTCCTGATAACCGAAGTCTGCAACTGCCATTAAATGGAAATAACTATGGCAAGGAAGAGCACTTAAGCTCTTTAAAACGGCATGGTCAACCCCCTTAGGCCCAAAATGTCCTTTTTGAATTAACATAGTGGTTTTAATTAAAAACGAGGCAGAGAATCAGTTTGATTTTCCAATACAACGCTGCATCCATCCATGGTGAGTGTCTAATTTCCGTATTTCTCTCCTCTGCACAATATGCAAGTCCTTGGTTGCTTTAAACTGTTGCCCTGGGGAATCGAAAAGAGTCTATAAGAGGGGTCATGCGCCTTTTAGAAAGTATACTAGCAACCAAGAAAAGGAGCCATAGTAAATTGGGAAATGGATAATCAAATCCATTCTGATTCATGAAACTTAAACAGTTAAAGGGGCAATGCTTCCTTACAAGCACACAAAAAGGAAGGTTACACAAAGTTTGTAATAGCAACCTACAAGCTATATGGAATACCATAGCTTGCAAAAAGTTCACATTACAGTGAATACATAAAATCAACTTTTATAACACCATCTATGATAAACACTCAAACAGATGGCTAAAAACTTTGGGGGTTAGGCCCATGTATGATAATGACTAACATTACTGTCACAATTTAAGATGAACAAAGAAATCTATTGAAAATTTAAAAATCCATTCAATTTCAGATCTGCATCTCTTAATCAATCCTTTTCAGAACTTCTATTAAAATCCAACAAGTAACTTTTGCATGAACATCTTTGAATAGACATCTTGACTATGCACACCTCAATCTCAAGTGACCTATTTATTCATTATGAAGGTAATTCTATAACAAATTCAAAATGACCTGCATAAAAGCTCCCACTGGAACAGTCTATTTATCCAAATTTTGAGCTGAGCTGGGTACCTAGAATCAACTGCTTTCCCTACTCCTTGCATCCAACTCACAACTGAAAGTTAAAGATTACATATCCTGTGCCAAACATCCTTATTGAATATCTTCACATTTACAGCAGATCGCTCTTCTCTTAAATGCTGCAAGTTTTGCCAAACGTATGAACTGTTATTTTAAATTGAGATCACTAAAATCTGATTTTGCCAGTTAACAGTAACAGCTTTTGAATGACATTTTATCTCTCCGGCCCATTAGTCAGATGTGATGAATGACAAAATAGGACAATTTAAAAAAAACAAAACAAAGCCCAAAACACTCACACAAGTATAACCAAACCAAAATAATTTGTCAGAGTACCAGAATTCTACAAAGTAACCACGGTCTCAAAATCTTCACTGAAAAGAGATAAGCAATGTGCCAAAATCTAAGGAAAGCAAAAGAGATGGTAAGTATACTTCACAGATTCTAGAACTGAAAAGCTTACACGTGATCCTGCATTCAATTAACCACAAATTTTCCCAGATTCCAATCAACCTATTACATGATGTAACTCTTTAAAATATATATATATATATTACTTATTACAAGTAAAATCATTTATGTGCATCAGAATTTGAACAGAACACTCAATTTTAACTATCAACTTAGTCCGGAAGTGACATGTGCCACTTACTTTGTAAGAAAGGTAACTAAAGACAAGGTACATCTGTATAAAAATGAACTACAATTCCTACATCTTCACCAATAGTTTTAGGGCTCACTCAAAACAATTCAGTATATGTCTGCATCCATTTTGGATACTTTTAAATAGAGCAGCCAGGTAGAACAGACACTGGACAAAGGCCTCGCGTACCTGTAGCAGGAATCACATTTGGCTTCTGGGCTGTACCAAAAACATCCAGGAGAAGTCAAAGTAACAAAACATCCAAAAATTGGGTGTTTCCCCCCAACACAATAGGTGGGTTTTAATACTAAAATCTGATTTCATCTACTCCCATGAAGAAGCAAAACTACTCTAAAGCACCAACAGTTGTCTTCTTCCTGACACCTGCAGACAGATGTACCTCATCTGGAGTTACAAATGCTTCCAAGTGGAAACATGCAACAGTGATCCAATTTATCCTCAATGGGATTTACTGATGGCCAGTATCATAAGTTTAAAGTTTTACGTAAAGTGCAAGTTCAATGCAGCTAGAATACACAATGCATCTGTTGGAGCCAACAGAAATCTACAAGTCAAGAGGACACACCAGCAGTACCGTACACCGTACGCTAATGCAGAGAATCCTTGGTCTTGGTTGGACTGCAGGATACACAAACCCACAAAAATCAGTAACATTTCTATCTTAGAAGAAAACATATACATTAGCTGTGGCTAGACACTTAGAGTCAAAAGGCCTCCACCTGAAAACTGAAAGGACAAAATGAGATGCTAAGAGTTTTCTTAGCCCTATAGATACCCGAAGTGAAGGAAGACGACGAGAGGAGAGTGTTTTCCAGCCAAGTTGGATAGGCATACTTAAACATAGTAGTCCACCACCAAGCTCCTTTGAAGCTGAACTCATTAGCTTAGTCATTCAAACTGGTAATTGCTTGGATACATCCACAGTCAGTCAATACCAAGGAACACTGCAGTAACATCAAGGAGCTCAGAACAGGCTACACCAAACAAGTATTTATTTACACATCATCTTGGTTGGGTCCTGCAGGGCCCTTTTGACACAGCTATATTGCTCAGTCCATGTAATCCCCTGGTAGCTTCAGCTATAGCATAAAGTCTCTGCTTCGTCACATTATTTTCTCCGAATTAACGTTTTCTTCATGCTGTACTTCCTAAGGTTTTGGGGTTTTTTTGCTGCCCTATGTTTTCTCTCTTAGTGTCTACACAAACCCTGAAATGCCAAATTGAATGCAGTACTTCAGTTGAGTTTTTCCCAACTCCACCAAGAACAAAAAATGCAACTTCCTCTCCTCCATGCCAATTCCTGTCAATGCAATCAGGAATTATATTTTCCTTCACACCACAATCATCCCCTCGTTGATTTACGGTATGTGTAATCCACGAATGACTTTGTCTTTTGCATCCATCTTTAATGCATTTCATTTTCCTGATTTCAGAACACTTTTCAAGATCCTTTGCTTTCCAATAACTGTAATCCAAAGGGCACAGAATTCCCTCAAGTGTAGTATCATTAAAAACAAAAGTGTAATCATTTGAATGATAAAGATTAATGAAAATGTGCTACAATTGGTCCCCAGACAGTCGTTCCAGCTTAATTTGATATTTATGATTTGAAACTCATTTTGCTGTGCATCCCATTATCGTAATTTTTCATTATATTTCTTTAGTTCACATATTAATGTAATTATGATCTTATTGTTCAGAAATTGCTTTGCCAAATTCCATACTTCTCTGAAATACTCAAACCTCAACTTGAATATATTAAAACAAGTTGAATATTTTTAGTTATTCTCTACCCATTTAAGAGAGTTTTCTTAACATATTACTATCAATACTGACCACACTTGAACTTTTTTTGGGATGTTTATAATCTTTCAAATTCACAGATCAAGTGTGTTTTCTCTAGGTCATCTGTTATTTAATCACCTTTCCCATTAGTACAAAGCCTGTACTTCTTTCCCTTGTTACTTTATTTCTAGTGCATTTATTGAACCTTCTCTCCTTTTAGCATCCCAACAGAATCGTTTTCCAAAACATAAAATCTTGATTAAAACATTTCATTATTAAAAAAACAGACAGACATGAGTTCAGTCATTTTCTTGATCTCAGTTACATGGCTTTTCAAGGACTTTTTTTCTTCCCCTTAAGCTTACTGGCAGCCACACGCTGTATAGTCGCTTTACCTGCTTGTGCAAGAGCACACATCTGTATATACACATTCACATAAGCACACACATCCCAGCACCAAATCCTCCCAAATTTGTAGTTTCAGTTTCATCAGAAAAGAGGGCTGAAAATTGAATGTATACTGTCATTACTCTGTATTTAACAGTATTTTCCTACCTTTTTTAAGCCAGCGAACCCTTCCGATTCCAGGAAGAAAAAGGCAAAGGGCATCAACACAAACAAACATAAGTTTGAAAAAAGAGAAGCAAGATTCCATAAACCTGCAACAAAGAAGACCAAGTTTACATTATAAGTTTCCCAGCTTTAAAAGTTAAAGATATTACATCTTCCTCCCTTACATATACATATAACAATACATACAAGCGCTAACAGAAGCCAGGCTTTTATGGATACATTGTTATTTACAGGTCATTGCTGAAAAATACCTATTTCCCTGCACAGTGATCTTCAAGCAAAAATTGGATACCAACTTAAACATCAGCAAAAGTCTGAAATCTTG
The DNA here is from genome assembly GCA_013396915.1 of Stercorarius parasiticus. Classification (NCBI taxonomy): domain Eukaryota; kingdom Metazoa; phylum Chordata; class Aves; order Charadriiformes; family Stercorariidae; genus Stercorarius; species Stercorarius parasiticus. The sequence goes on from VWZL01006771.1 coordinate 590,050, forward strand.
GGAGACAGACCGCAAACTCAGGTGGACTACTTCCACAATATCCTGCTGAAGGCTCGTTAGATAACCATTTTAAAAGTTTTCAGGACAAAAAGTATTTTACTACTATCGGCAGATCTCACAAAATTCAGTTCTGTGTACTCACTTTCTCCCATATTTTTTCCTCAAGAGAAACTTTGACAAATCATGGATTTTAACATGAGCAATACACAAATGCCATTATCACCTCCAAATTAGAAGAAGGTATCACAGTAACAGCAACAGCAGCCTTCCACAATGAGATGACTGGCTCAGTGGGCAAGAGGAGAGCAGAAGATGTTGTTTATCTCAACTTTAGTAAGGCTTTCAACATCATCTCCTGTTGGAGACGGATGCTGTGGCCAACAGCATCCTGGGCTGCATTAGGAGAAGTGTTGCCAGCAGGTCATGGGAGGTGGTCCTTCCTCTCTGCTCAGTGCTGGTGGCACACGTCTGGAGCACTGCATCCAGTTGTGGGCTCCTCTGTACAAGACAGACACGGCCATACTGGAGTGAGTCCAGCAAAGGACCACAAAGATGATTAAAGGATTGGAGACCTGTCATACAAGGAGAGGCTATGAAAGCCAGAATTGTTTAGCCTTGGGAAGAGAGGACCTGGGGAGATTTTATCAATGTATATACATTTTATCAATGTAGATAAATATCTGATGTGGGAGAAGGAAAGGAAAATAGAATCAGACTCTTCACAGTGGTATCTAGTGAACAGAGAAGAAGCAATGACCATGAATTGAAAAGCCAGAAAATCTACTTAAACATAAGAGGAAACAACAAAAAAAAAAAACAACTCCATACAAAAAAAAAAAAATCCAAACTTTTTCAACTGTGAGCATAGTCAAACACTGAAACAGGTTGCTCATAGAGGTTTATAATCTCTATCCTTCAACAGATTCAAAACCCAAACAGGCACTGCCTTGAGCAGTCTTCTCTAATGGACCCTGCTTTGAGCAGGCGGGTCAGACCAGACGATTTCCAGAGGTCCCTTCCAACCTCAACCATTCTGTGATCTAGGTGAAAAATCAACAATTGACTAAAACTAGGACATCTGTAAGACACATGTAACATCTGCAGGAAGGGAAAAAGGTTTAGAAAACAATATGAAGTGGTAACTGATCATGTGATACCCATTAGGGGTATCTGCTCCATTATGATTTTCTAAGCTGAACACTTTCTGAACAGCGTTTCTGGTGCCTCAGCATGAGCTCATCATCATCCTATCAAAAGTTATGCAGGATGCAGTGTTTCTTCTTTATAAAAGCAGAAGCTTACCTGCAATTTAGTAGCTAATAGGTTTAACTAGTGTCACATGTTCTGCATCCTAAAAACACAGCTTTTATTTTGTAGTTGAGAAAAACAGGCTTAGTCCCCCACCTTCCCCAAAACACACACATTTCCACAATTCTGCAGGACTATATTACATCACCTGAAATCCAAAAAAGAACACGCCCCCACGATAAGAAAATCTGAAGTAACAGCTTTGTTTATTTTTTTTTTCTCATGTACAGGCTTGTTCATTTTCTTTGAAATTGTCCATTTTAGAAAGAAAGACACATTTACTGCATGTCTGGGGAATTCATTATTGAGAGATATTCCTGTATTTAGTTGCAAATATAAAATAGCAGTTTTCTTCACCTACACCCCCTTAAAAAGAAAAAAGTGCTTTCATCATATATACTTCCTTTTTCCCTAAATGAAATTATTTAAATTTCAAGGAAAAATAAAAAAGAGGGGGGAGGCGGGGGGCCAAGAAATGTACTACTTCAGCAATTGACAGCACCAGGACACTAGGAACCAAACTTAGCCAAATAAGCTACAGAAAACAAAATAAGAAAATGACAAGAGATGCCTGAAATATAATACTCAATTGCTAAAGAAAACAGACGCCTAAAGGTGGCTAAACTCCAGTTAACAAAGAGGGGGATTTTTCCTTTTGAATTTGCTTAGCCAGGAAGCTCCTGTTACCATTCAAGAAACATTCACACATAGCAACATCAGCAAGAATCTCATTAACAGCCCTTACTAGGGATACATTAACTCAAGCACTCTGCCTATTTTCTTTTTTGTCTTTTTTTTTTTTCCAGAAAATTAAGATGCCAGTGTTAGAGTAGAAACGCTATTAGATGGGGTGAGGGTTTTTATTTCAGCCGTTTTCTCTAACTGAAGACAGATAATGCATTTAGTTACCTAACACAAAACTGAATAGTTGGTTGTCCTAATTTCAGCAGTTCTATTACATGTCTACAACATAAAACAACATGTCTATTACACGTCTACAACGTAAAACAGTGCTTAGGAGCTACATAGTATGTACAGAACATTTTAAGGGAGGAGAGAGTGGTACACACCCAGGGTGATTTTTAAAAAGTGAAAATCCAGAAATTTACACATTAGCAGCTGATAGGAACCAGAATACTAAGCTACAGAGCTACAGCATGCATGTAAAGTTATGAGAGGCAAGGACAGTGCTGTACTGCTGCTGATGTACATATACACTTTCCTCAGTGGAAGGACCACACAGGGCCCTCTTCTGCCCCTACAGTCTTTCTTATCCTAACTTGATAGTTCAGAAATCAAATTAAAATAGACCCAGAAAAATAATTACTTCCTAGTGCACTGACTGCATCCTAAAATTGCATGGGGAGAGACTTGCAGATATCAACATAATATAGAAACTTTAAGGAGCATATTGGAATTTTTTTTTTTTGTGCTCTTTAGAGACCTCAGAATATCCCCCATAAAATAAGTTAATAAAACACAAAAATTAAAAATCTCTCAGTCTTTGGCAAACAGATTATACCCTCACAGCAATTTTTCATCTTTCTTATTCATGGCTGTTTCATTACGTTTTACCCCCACCTGGTGGTTGTGTCCAACAACAGCAAAAGTGAACACAGAGCTGTCAGAAGTATTGCTGGGCTTAGTTCAACATGCATTAGGTCAGAATGTTTATACTGGAGCCAGGTATGGGCTTTCTGCCTGGTTCCATAAATTACAGGCATATATTTTCTATTTTCCTATGTGCCACAACTAATGCAACAATCTACAGTATAAAAACCCTTAATGCTACATTCAAGTACCTCAGACGATATCTGTAATTGATAAATCTAGCAAAACCAAAGTGTTTTTTAAAAGCAATACAAATTTTCCCACTTGATAACATTTGCAAAGCAGCAAGCAAACCGTACATGAAGGGTACGCTAGATGGAGTATTATGGAGATATGAACATTTTCTGAATTTGAGTGCTTCTGACAGCACTATCAGCTCTCAAAACTTGCACAGGTATTTCATAACTAACTTCAAAAAGGTATAGCCACTACATGGAATAGGTTTTTACAATGCAATGCAATCATGCAAACCTAGTGAATACCACAAGAGGGAGCCCTTCCCCAAAGTAATGTTTAGAAATAAAGTGCACCGGTTTTTGTCAAGTTGCAGTAATAGAAGCCCATGATCAGATCCAAAAATCTACTGATGTTTCTGAAGTCTTCACATCGACTGTGGTAAATCTTGGTTTAGTTCAGTCACGTCTAACCCTAGCGTAAGCTTTGCAATACACAGTCAAACCTGGAAACACCAAGATGCTGAATTTACTTCCTTGCTAGCCATTACTATTGGACTTATAAATTATACTGTGCATGTATAAAGTGGTACTTTCAAGAGATTATCACATTAAAATCAAAAGAAGATGGTCACTGGAAAATTCAAAGATGTTCCTATGTGACAGCTACTTTTTCCAGCAGATTTCTAACTAACCCATTTTCTCTCAAGTACTGCAGCAACTCTGTCAGTGAAAATTTCCGAATTGGTTATTATATAAATTTTCAATCTGGAATATTTTATTGTAGCTTTTCTAAATTCAATTCAGACATAGGAGAAATTATTATTTTCCATTAAATATTTTCTTTTCCATGTCTGGAAGTAAAGAACATAAATATGTCTGAGCAGCTAAAGCTGTGTGAAAAAATGAGAATTAGCCAGGGTTTTTTCTTCCAAGTAGGAGACATACAAAATTAGCAATCCCCCCCCCATGACATGTGACAAAACAGATCATAGAACAACTCAACTAGAAAGAACCTCTAAAGTCATGTAGTCTGATCTGTTGCTTAAAACAGCTCAGGTGCAAGTACAATCAGGTTGCTCAGGGCTTTACCCAGCCGAGTTTTGGAAAACTTCTAAGGATTTAGATCTCCCAGTCTCTCTGGACAACCTCTTCCAGCATTCAACCATCCCCACTGTGAAGAACTATTGCTTTATGTCCTGCAAACGTTGCTTCTTGCCCCACACTGCATGCTCCAGAGAAGAAACTGGCTCTAGACAAGCCCCTCGTCACTTGTAAATCCAGCTGTGCCCTGGCTTTCCTAATTTCACACCATTATATTAACGAAGGTGGTATTTCTATACCCCTCCTGGGCAGTTCATACCTACTTCTATCTTTTGTACACTTCCTTTTGGTTTTGAGCTCAGGAGTTCCCCATTAAGCCAAGTCGGCCTCCTATTACACCTGCTCATTTTCTTGCACACCAAGGTGCACATTATGGTAGTTGAAGGTTATCCTTCAAAGTAAGCATCTCTCCTGGCTTCCTTTGCCTTCAGGGCACTCTTCAGTAAGGTCTCACATACACATTTCCTAAACAGGACAAAGTCTACTCTCTCAAAATCTTATTCATCTCCTTATTCATCGATTTAAAGAAAAAAAAATAAATTCTTTTACTGTCCAGATAACACAAAAAATACTCAACTAGTTTCAGAAAGATGACAGACAATATGCTTTACTTCCTGTCTTCACTTATCCACATTTAATTTATTGTAAACAACTTTAATCTTAAAAAAAAAATACCAAAAAAACCCCCCACCCACAAAACAAAAAACCCACCCTTGCAAGTTAGGGATCTGGAAATTCATGAATTTGCTACCTGTATTATCAGACATTTAGCAGAAAGCATACATTTTACAGAGAAAAATCCTCCAAAGCCCAATTACTATCTCTTCACAATAACAGAAAAAGGACAGCACAGTTAACTTGTAAATTACTTGTTCCAAATTAAGTAGTTTCACATAGTGAAGGTACTATCTCCTCTCTCCAGCCAAATCTACTAAAGAATGTCCTGTTTCCACCAGTTATTTCCCTCAGATACATGGGAGTGTCCAAATTATTTTCAAATATTAGTATCCATTATACATGTCATAGCCATAAGCATGTTAACCAATATTGGAAAGCATGCAAAACTCACTCTGCCAGATGCCAAGGCACCTTGTACAAGTAATATTTTTTTCTTGCATCTTGTTTTCCTTGAAATAGTTTATTTTTATTGTGTCCCTTTACCATACCCAATACACTTACATTCTCTAATTTTCCTTGTTTAAAAATAAATCACTAACAGTTGAATGTAACTATCTAATCCCAACTGCTCATAGCTAGCAAGTTTTTTTAAAAACAGGTTTTTTTTATTTTGAGAATAAATTTATATGTATCATCATAAAGAGACTGGCTTATGAATCTTGCATGAACACACAAGGAAGAAGTTTGAACAGTGTGTTTTCAAGTTAGCTTCTAGTAGCTCTTATTCTACATTAATATTCAAAGCAGTGAATTTGGTTTAATTCCATCAAATCAGCATAATCTTAAAAAAAACCAAAACAAACAACAGAACAGTTAAGACAGGCTTACACATCATACAGCAGCACAACAAACCAGTCAATAACATATTAACAATTCAATTAGATTCTTAAATGAAAATGGAGTTATTAGTTTGAAAATAAGAACATATCTGTGCACGTATAATGAAGACACCATTTTAATTACATTATGCTGAGTACTAACCATGAATTAGTGAGCCATTTAACCACTGAATATAGTAGTTTTGTGGAAAAGAAAGCAGGATCTCATTGCTGATTATTGAGAAAGGTAGAAGCAGGACTGCACCAGCTGAAACTGCTAGAGTGAAGGTGCTCAAAAACAGCCTGAAATTTAAAGAAATGTACCACTGTTACCACCAACATGCTCTTAACAGGGGAAAGAGAAAAGTAGTTAGCCTACCTATTAATCAGCATCTGAAGGCAACACATTCTTATATTGTAAAAGGGCAGGAGAAACTGTAACTTCCACAATATTTCACTTCCAAAAAGCAAGTTTCAAATACCAAGTAGTTTACAGAATCCAGTAAAAATAATTAGCTTTTACCAACTACCACAATTATTCTATTGGGACTTGCATGTATTCAATTCCCATGTTATACACAGGTTAAATTATTGGAGTCCATGGAGTATCTTTTCATAAGCCTCCTACTTTAGTTTTCATTTCCCACATAGACACTCAGAACAAAAAAGAAATTCCATTTCTATATTCTTACTACAATTTTTAAAAGCAGAGCAGCTTTTTAATATCTAAAAACTGAGTACAACTATCCATAAACAAATATTTTAACACCAAACTGAAAAAAAATTGCTTTTATTTCACAAAGTAGTTATTAGAGTATCATCTAATAGCTTGGGGTTTTCTGATAGCTGTAAAGTCAATATAGAGAAACTGTCAGAATTATTTAAAATATTTAAGCTTATTCTTTTTAGATGACAAATACAATACATCAAATGCCATCTTGTGGCATTAAAAAACCCTGTGTTCTTCAAAAAAACATTTGTTCTTCAAACAAACACATTCCTACAGCTGCTATGAAAATCATTCAATCTAGAAAAGCCTTCACTGTAGTCTTAAAAGCACAGGAGAGGTGCTTCTCTACCGGAGAGGGAAGAGCTCCATAACATTTAAAAGTACATATTTTTCTCTAGATTTGAAGTAGACCTTGTGGCAAGTAAGTATTCCAAATTCATAAAAAGTATTGATGTCAGACAATACTGGGAGAAGCGCATCTAAGATTTACATCATCTTTGTACATCTTTCAAGCTTGCCACAAATGCATGACTAAAAGTGAACAGCTTGCAATGTACTCGGCACTTTCCCAGGGTACAAGACAAATCAATAAAATATTCAATGAGCTCTCCTTCCAAGAGGATGACAGCACCACCATGGGAGAAGTAAGAACACTGTAATAAGCAAGTAGCAAGTGCACATAGTTTAGCAAACCACTGAGAGGGCAGCAACAGCTCACAGATGTTCTGTAAATCTTGAGACATATTTAAATAGGAGAGATTAATATCTAGCTTTACAAAGGAACACGAAAAGGACAGAGAGTTGCTGGCAGACCAGCAGGTCTGGCAAGTGCTTGTCTTCCATTTGTTATTCTTTTTTTAAGCTTTTTTAAGATGATCAAATACAGATGTCTACTTCAGGGTGAGCTAACTTTCTTTACAGGATCCACTGCCCCCCTTCACAGGGCTTCCATCAACTGAAGTGGGAACCTAAACACCTACCTCCCCTATAAACACCTACATTCTAGAGACCTAAATTTAGGTGCAGGTCTTGCACTGAATTCCACCTCTTGCACCAGGTCCTCATGCAATAGTCTGGCCAATTTCACGCCTACCAGGAAAACCACAGGGGAAAAAAAGCCCTGGACCAAACTGCCTTGCTTCTTGTCATGCCTTCCATAATATAAGGTGCCACTCGATCAAATCTTTTTCCTCTGACCTCTAGCAATCTATTTACTGTCACATTTGAAGTGGACTGTTATTTATTTGGAAGCATACAACAATATATTCAGGAAAAAGCATTCTGCAAAGAAGAGCTATACATACGATATTCTATTAACGATGGCATCTTCATCCTCTTGCTCATCTGAAAATTAAATTACAGCAGGTTATATTCAACACTTAGTCATCTTTCCTCAGGCTAAAACATATATACATAGGAATTATTTTAATTTCAATTAAAATTTAGAATTACTAAAACAATTTATTAGCACCTATATTTTAAAAACATTCCTACCAAAAATTATTATTTTTTTTTTTGTTCTGACTTTAACTATGAAGTTACTTCCCTTTATTTAAATATCCAGATCAAAACTTCTTGGAACCATCTTCCAGGGGGCCCTATGTCAAACAAGCTTTCAGACTACTACTACCATGGCTGCTGCAAGGAACTTTCTCTTTGGGCATCTCTGAAACCACGGAGGGCAGCAAGCCCATATTAACTACTGCTATAAATCCCTAAATAGATGTTTCACTTTCAGTATTAACGTATTTTTAAAATAAGAAAGCGATGACCACTCAGCTGCTTCCCCTTACTTATCCCTCCTCCCGACTCCTGGGGATTTGGGGGAGGGGGAAAGCAGAGTTGTTGTTCTTGTTTTAGATTAAAGATACCATGGCTTCCCTTCTGGTATCTCACATTTTAGATTATTTTTTTTCATTTACTCTTGAATTAATACTCCAACTTTTTGAAATATTATCAACATTTAATTCAGAGGTCAATCACTAATATATCCTTCATTTATTCTTTATAGCCTTCTCTACATACATCTCTACACAAATGTATGCATTTGTACATTTGAAATAATTTTAGAGTCAGCTTTCTTCTTTTACATCTCCCAGGTTTTCCATGAGAGGTAACTCAACTGTGTTTTAAAATCCTAGAATAAATACAAGGTGTTTCAAGTTCTTAAGAGTCTTGCACACACTGGAAATAAACATGTAGCCACTAACAGCATGCTATTTTGAAATCCTTCTGTGAAAGTAAATTGGGCTATTGTTTCTGGTTTGTTTTGATGGGAATCTCATGGTGTTTTGAGAGACTAAGTCAAGGTCCCTTATGAATCATTTTGGCTAAAAAGCTTATTGTAGAAACAGCAAACAATTTGTCCTGAAAGAATTACAGACACGTTAACTTCTCAAATATTTTTCATCAGGAAGATCCTAGAGCAGGCTACGAAGTTTGCCTCGCTAAATGTTCACAGAGCTTTCATAAAGTCAGGACAGCTGCAGAGCAGTTCTTCTCACTAGCTGATAAGATCAACTGCCAAAAAGGTAATAAAAGCATCTTTACATCCAGTAGTGTTTGCCAAACCATTTCCCCCTTCCCTGTTCTTCCCTATCTCCAAATGGTAACAGCTTTGTAGTATCCAAAATACGTATCAGTATCCGTCTTACTTGTTTAAACTATTTCCTACGTTTAAAGGGGTGCACTTTTTTTTTAAACATATTAAAATTTCTGAAGAGTTTACTTTCCTAAACATGAATCCATCTATGAAAGCAGCTCTATCATAACACAGGTCACTACAGTTCAGTAAACAGTTTCCATTAAAGTTCAAAGTGCCAAGATCACAATGCATAAGAATGCTTCTCCAGCATGACCGACTGAGTAGTACTAAGCACCAAGGTCCCAGATAGGCTGTCAAGAGTCAAAGATTCTGCCATTTTATACAGATTTTTATGCTATTTGTCTTTAGAAGAAAATGACAGGGGTTCCTACAGACTAGTTTCAGAAAGACAATGTTTCTAAAGAAAAAAATACAGAATTATCTCAAGGAATAAGACTTCAGTGGTGAAGTCATAAGGAACAGGTTAAGAACATTGAAATAACTATACCTGAGCAAAGCAGGATTTTTTAAGAAATCCACTACTTCCCTTCTGTATTACTGGAAACCTTTTCACTTTACCAGCTGAAGCTCTGAACTTGGTTTTGGTGCTAGAACACAGCCTGAAGATACTTACTCTGGAAAAACTGACATGAAAGGAGAACAACAAGATCTAAAGGCAAGTGAGACAGAAGCATCTACTTGCAATTCTCCCCTTTCTTCCCTCTCAAAACAGATAAAATTTAGGCTGCCACAGAGCCACAACAGAAGATCTGATTGTGGCCATCCAGACCACCTCCATAACAGCCACCCAGTCTCTCTCAGTCACAGCGTGCCAGCTACAGCACTCACTGATCCTTCTCCGAGATGCTCCAGTGCTCTCCCTCCATTGGTCAGTGATATTAGAAGGAACTCTGAAAGGTCTGAGAAGTGCCAGACGGGCACAAGGGAAGCGATGGAAACTCGTGGCTTGGGGACAAAGGAAGCAGACAGAGGGCAAGATGGCAGCATACACAGTCAGATCAGTCCAGGCTGCCATAGACCAGCAGCCTGAGAAACACTTTTGGTCAGAGATCTAGTTCTTCCGCTTTCCTTGTGGAGGCAGAGAGAAAAAGAATCACCTATTCACTTGAAAAACAAAATTATTTTTGAATATGTTAAAAGAAGTCGATGCTCACCTGCTTTCCTTTTGTATCTTGTGATTATGAAGTAGGAAACTATGTAGAGAACAGCAAATAGAAGAAAACAGATCTGGAAAAAATAAATTGCATTTATTAGGTTGTGAAGAAATGCCTGGATTATAATAAAAATAAACAGAAAATCCAGTATCAACAATTTAAAATTGAATTCAGATCAACAAAATTCTATGTAAATGTTAAACAGTTACGTTTTATATCTTATTAATAGAAAGTTAAACCAATAAGAACAGTTTAGAGTAAAAGGCATTAGATCAATTATATGGCCAGCAAGTTTTACTCCAAAATTAAGAAATTTTAAGCATTATTTACAGTGCAATTTTTTGTTTGGGGAGGAAGGGGTGGGGTTGCCTGGGTTGTTTTTTGAAGTTTGAATGCACTTCAGTCGTAAAAGTTCCCACACTTTGTATCCCCTTCACTTGTAACTTAAGGGTGATCATATTTTATACAATGGGCTCTTGAAGATCTACTTTGGAGTACACTGGCAACATACGTGTAAGGAAAGCAGTTATGTTTACTGTTTCCATCATGTCTTGAATCAAAGAAATTCCAGGAAACCATATGCACAAGAGGGACTCATCTGCCTACAGTGGATGTCCAAGCATGAACTAGTCAAACACGTTTCCTTTACACTCAGAGGCCAAGGGCACAATTTCCCTCCTCCTAAGGCAGGTAGCTTATTTAGGTCAGATGTACCTTGAGCCCAGTGTAACTTGCATCAAGTTGTTTCTAAGATTTGGCACTAGAATTTCAATACAATAAGGTAAGACAACCAAAACACCTACAAATATGTCGTCAATCTTGAAGGAAAAGAATCAAACAGCATGGCAGTATTAACCCTCCAAGCCTTTGTGGGAAACAAAAAAAAACCCAAAACATTTGTTCCTGAATGAGGCATAAGTGGCTCAATGCTGCTTCCTTAATCTTGTTTGTTGATACCTATTAAAAACACGAGTCAGTCAGAAATGAACAAGAACGAAGTATGCCATCCCATGATGCTGTGGTTCTTTGCCTTCACTAGTACCCGAGCAATCACAGTGAACAGTGCTATTAACAACAGCGTATTCTGCTTTCTGGTAGCCGGCAGGAACCAGATTACCTGCACCCGACAGGCTGAGAAGGTACTTGAACGAGCCCAAACTGTTAAGACTCTTTTGCTTGTGCACAATACCAGTAGCCACGTCGTAAGTCTTAACACACAGCAGTTAGCCGACTGAATGAGGCAAAACCATTGTAGCAGTTTTTACTATTGAAGTCAGTTTGTCCTATTACCTGTACAGAGTTTTTGCTTCTGTGTTCTTGCTAAATGTTGTGTGCTTTTGCTAAATGTGTTCTATTTCGATCCAAGCTTTAGTCTCCTTTATGATCTGAAATTGCAAAACTACTTCACCGGGCAACAGATGAAGTATTTATTGAATCAATTATTTAAAGATTTGTTGCTTTTAAGAACTCATTGTCTTAAAGAAAATCATGAGCAAAAAAGCCACCCTGAGCGAAAGCAAAAGATGAAAGCGAAGGTAGTGATGATAGCCCTTAAAAATTTACATCTAAATAACCATATTACATCCAAATCAGCAGAATTAGAAGGTGAAAGAATGCATCACTCAATCAGGAAAGACAGACTTTAAGAAATACTAATAAAAATAAACTGGGAGAGTTATTTCTCTCTCTGTAGTCAGACATTTTAGGTAAAGAAACCAAAGCATAGCCAAGCATCTGAGCATGACATTTGGGTGCCTGCAACTGCCCTACAGATGTCCCCCGGAAGTATTATGGTGCCACAGGTCTGAAAGTGGCAGCTGAGCTCGTTCCCTGCACAGGCAACACGCGCTGGCGATATCTGAAATACAGATGCTGAAAATTAGATTTCATAACTAGATCTCTGAATTCAAATATTTAATCTGAATAGAGTTCACCGCTCCAACTTTCCAGAGGACACTTCAAAGAGGAAAGGGTCTTGATAAAAAATTTAATTCTTCAAATAAATAATTCTATTAATAAAGAATTTTATTAAGATTCAATAAAAAAAAAATATGCTGGTATATTTTTGAATCAGGAAGAACAAAAGACCCTGAGAATAGCCTTGGGTTTTCAGAGTACTCTGACACAGCTTGTCCTGTCAGTATCGGAAAACGCAATGCCAGTGCTGAAAGAGTCCTCCTCTAAGTTTCCAGTTCCTCTGAAAACTAGACCAAGGCTACAGACAGAGACATCTAATTTTAGACATTCACTTTTGAAAATTAGGTATCACATACATGGGGTCAGTAAAATTCTTTAAAAATCTGTCAGACCCAAATAACACTGTCCCTGTGTAAAATAAAGACGCGATTAAGCTCATTCTTAGTTTAATTTTATTTAAGACAAGAATAAAAATTACCACAATCTTGTTTGCATCTTCGAATAAAATAGATGACCTTCATTCTATCTGTGATAGCAAGGTTACAATGAAAATGTGGGTCTCTACTTATAAGGTACCACTGAGATAACTGAGGTATTTTGAGGTCAGATGAAAGCTGTCCAGTAACACAAACTGTCAAATGTTTTATTTCTAGTTTTAGATGACAGCTTCTTTGCAACTCAGCAATAAGCTGTAACTATATATCTTGGTGTAATTACCACTCTACTTCTGTTGGAACCAAGAACAGTTTTGTAAATATACTGAAGTTATTATTGAAAATTCACATAATTTTAAAGCGATCAGCAAGAAAAGAAATAAGTAAGTTCTAATCAGTGAAAGCTTTAGGAGCTTAACAAAAGCGAATTCATAAATTAGAAGTCCTTCATACTGACCAAAACAAGTCAATAAGCAAACTCAGACATATTAATTCAGTCTCAGTTTCTACTTAGTGAACACTGTGATCCTGAAATGTTTCTAACCATGTGTTCTGAATAGCTTTCTGAAGGGAGTAGCAAAAGCCAGTATCCTAACTATTTTTAGAGTGGAACTCAGTTAAGCTGGGGAAAAGGAATGTGTTGTCCATGATAGCTAAAGAACAGATTCCACTGTCCTGTCACACTGCAACCCTGGGTTCTTAATCCTCATGCTGCTCTTTGTTTCAGGATCTTTTGTACTGCAAAAAAAAAAAAAACAGCTCTTGTTTGTACTTGTTCTAGCTTCAGTTCATGTTTCTCAGTTAAGAACGACTGGACTTGTACGCAGTACTCCAGGTAAGATCTTATGGCCACATATAATAACACTAAGCCTTCCTTTCTGTACTGAAAATACTTCAACATATTTACTTAAGAATCATGCTAGTAACTTTGCATTATCCTCCCATCACTGGATCCTTTCATGCTGTCCTCCCCAATTGCTTCCAGCGGAACAGCTCTCAAGTTACAGCAGAAATTCATTTTTAGGGTTCAAGTTCATCAACACATCTTTTTTTTTTTTTTCAAAAGCACGCCTTAATTTCATATTATATCTATTATTTGGGGGTAATCAAGTCCTTTCTGCACCATGTTCCAACCCTCCTTTGTACTGACTACACCTCCTAAAGAACTGGTTTTGTGCTAACAACAGAATGCTTTACTTCGTTTTCATCTAAGTTGAGCAAGATTGCTCTTAAGACTGATACCTAAGGAAACCGTATAGTATCTTTTTTCCCCCCAAACACAACACTGTTGTCACGTACACTACAGCCAGTTTCTTATTCACTTTACAGCTCTTCTACTAAGGCGCAGTGACTTGAGTTTAAGAAATACCTTTCAATGCATTTCCTGAATATAGCCCTTGGCACATGCAAAAGAAACTATAGTCATGTATCTTCAGAAAATACAGTTCTTAACAACTCCTAATTTGACTTTCTTAAAAACCGTAGAAGAGGGCAAATTCACATATACATATGTTCATAGTACCCTAAACCATCTGCCAAATTTAATTTCTAATCACTTTTTAAAAGGCATAGGTAGTCATACTGAAATAGGGTACTAATCAAAAGAGATCAACATAAACAAAGCTACATCGATATCTTCAGTGAAAGACTATGTTCGTTAAATTCCATCTTTTCTTCAGAAAAATATTATGTGACAGTATTGGAGCCAATATTGGAATACATTGTTGAAGCCGTGTTTTCAATCAAAAAGCAGTGGTTTATGCCATCCCCCATCTCTACAATAAGCGCTGACAAAAGCTACGGATGGTGCGAATGCAGCAAATGTAGGACAAGCTATATCCCTCACACCACCATGTTCTCTGCAAGGAGCTTTTCACTGGAGCTCAGATGAAGCTCTTCCGGGTTTGACTTGAAGAGACAGTGAAGACACCGTGCAAAGAATGTACACAACTACAATGAACAAGGATTTCTGACATTCCCAATAGTGTCAACTTAAAAAAACCCATGCACACACACAACAAATAGTAACTTCCAATCTTGAAATTTATTTCCTTAAATTCATTCCAACTTTACAGAAGGGCAAAGCAGTTGTGGATCCGTTGTCATAGTTAGACTCCTCCTGGGAAGCTACTTGAAGACCAGCTACGGTACATTGCCACATTATAGGGGAAATACACTCAGTCCCCATTTGACCAGCTGCATCAAAATATAAAGGAAATTAAAAGGAGTTTGAGAATTTTATATGGTTATAGCGAAACAGTCAAGCAAAGCAATTCTTTATTATTAATGTCTTTTTTGTGTTCCCCCCTCCACACCACTCAGTAACTGAAAACAAAATGCATAGATTCTATGCTACATCTAGGGGCTCCTTTTTAACAGGTGGCACATTAAGAAGTCTTCAAACCTCAAGCATATAATTCACTCACATTTCTTTTCATGGACTAACTACACCTCTGGTAGGACATGAAAAAGAAACCTGTCTTCCCCTGGAGTTGCTCATCTTCATTTGGAAAAGGAAGTGCTTTATGCTTCTGCTTAGATTACGCACTAGACACGCCAAGAGAGGCTGCTTCTGGAGATGCACTGCACTACATTCTTAGGTATCTTGTATCATCCAGCTCTTCCACAGAGTCATACTTTTGGATCTGTCATCCAAAGTCATCCAAGTATGATCCAAGTCATACTTTTGGATCTGTACCAGAGAGCTCTCAGCTCCTGTGAGAACAGAGCTAGAGATAAACCACCATGCATTTCAGTTCATAACTATCTGCATCTAAGGGGCTGGCACTGAAGAGTCTAGCATTAAAAACAAGCAATAAAGGTCTGAACTAACTCACATTCCACTGTACTTATCCTACTGATGGTTTCTAAAGATCAGCTGACATTAATTTGTCTGTGTGGATGATCTTTAACACTTTGGCACTGAAATTCATGCCTTGGATTGGTAAAACATCTTCTCTTGCAAGTGCTAGAGCTACACTTTCATGCTAAGAAAGAATATGCTCAAAATGCACAAGATATTCTTTTTTTTTCCCCGATGCACAGGATACGACCATTCTTCACAATTGTAATTCATGTGCATGCATTAAAAGCTGCATTTTTGTGTACAGAAAGATCAACAGCTTCTATTTATATAGTGTTGATATTCTTCCCGACTGTTGTGCAGGACATATAGCTGTAGTTTATACTAAGAAGAAAGCATACAGCTGCGTTGTCCAGTAATTCTTCAATACCTGTAAATCAGTGTGGCAGCAAGCACTCCCAAGAGCAACCTGGGCTATGTTACCAGAAGCACATAATCATGGGAAGTAATCACCTCTCTCCAGTCAGCATTCATCAGGTCACATGTAGTTGCTGAGCCCAATTTTGACGCTTCAATATAGAAAAGACATTGGTAATTGAAGCAAGGATGATCACCAAGATGGTCAGGAGGCTGGAACACTTGCTTAGTGCAGACAGGCTGAAGAACCTCAGTCTGTTCAGCCTGAGGACAACAAGGTTTCAAAAGGACCCGATAGCAGCTTGCCAGTACCTATGAGGAGGAGGTCATTAAGAAGGCAGAGCAGGGCTCTTGACTGTGGTGCGTGTTGGGAGGATGAGACTGGAGGTAAGGAGAAATACCCTCCATGAGGAGGGTCAAGCAGTGGAACCAGTTGCCCAGCAAGGCTGTACAATCTCCATCCCTGGAAGTTTTCAAGCCCCAAGTAATCTAGTCTGATCTCATATATGACACTGCTCTGAGCAGGAGGCTGAGGTCCAGTCAGCCTTCTTTTCTACAATCCCAAATAAAGTAGCACCATTAGAAACTTTGTCACCTCATAATTCATACCCTACTCCAGGTCATTTATGAATGTGTTTAAAAGTAAACACAGTCCCCTGTAGGGCTACATCAGGGATGTCCTCCCACTATGAAAAAGTTGGACATCTTACAGAACAACACCTTCTAGCAGTAAGGAACCACCACAGAACTCCTTTGCAGAAAGAAGTCACAGGCCTTATGTTGTGGTTTGGGACAAATTGGCCAATAATGAGACAACAGATGCTCTCCCCCCCCCCTCCCTCCAAGGAGACAAGGAGGAGAGAAAGAGATCTACAAGTTTATAAGAAACCAAACTACTTCAATGAAATATTAATAATAAAATAAAAAGGAAATAATGAAATAGATATAATATATACAAACCCTTATCAAGCTCCCAGGGTGACATCACTGGCAGGCACTGGGGAAGACCCAGACTGGACTCAGCAATGGATGGGAACTGCATTCCAGAGCTGGAGTCAGGACGCACAGATCAGGATCAAAGGCAAACAAACAGACAGGATCCTCCTCAGACATCAGCCATTCAAAAAAGAGGCTGACCCTTTGATCCCTCAGCTTTTATACTGAGCATGGGGCAGATGGGATGGAATACCCTGTTGGTCAGTTTTGGGTCACCTGTCCTGTCTGCTCCTCCCTGCAGGTGCAACCCCTCTACGCTTTTCCAGTTCCAACCTTCCAATGGGGCAAATAATGAAATCAGCTGACCTTGGTTGTTATGGCAATAAGTATAAGCAAGAGCCTCTCTGTGTACCAATCCTTGTCATAATCAGGTCTTAGCACTCTGAGAACGAACAGTTTTCTGCACAATATGCTGTTAGTTTCAGGGATTTAGAAGAAGCTTAGCTAAGAAGTAAAATTACTGAACAGAAAGTTGGTTCTATTCTACCTCAAACCAGGACACCTTAGTAATGTTCTTTGATATAACACACTTCGAAGCATGAAACACAGGTTCAACAGTTCCACTTGAAAAGCATCAAAGCAGACAAGCGATCATTTCCTCCCACTTGCTTGCATACTAGCATTTAGAACAGGGAGAGTAAATCTGGAGGAGCAAAACAGACAAGAAATGAACAGCGTTTTACTATACTAGGTAGGAACTGAAAGATCAAGAAGCTCCAAAAAACTAAGGAATAAGGGAAGGAAGGAAATAACTTTAAAATAAAGTAGTGGCTGTGTCAGTATTAAAACAAAAATGTTACTGGTGTTATATCCACCAGCATTTATATGCAAAGCGTACACAAGAAAAAAAAAACAAACGGCATAACGAAGAATATCCCCACTTCTTGCTGTTTACTTTACAGAATGTGTCCTTTTCCCTTACATAGAAAAAACAGCACAGAGAAATGAGAAGGCAGAGGTCACTCTAGGTAACATCACCCCGTAGAATATGTCTAAGAACACATTTAAGAGTTGAAAATGGAACTATCAGTGTTTTGCTTGACTGTGATTACTACCTACAGAAAAGTAGTAGTGTTGCACTTCTGGATTTTAATTTCTACAATAGAAAACAAGGAAATATGACATTGTACACCCATCTCTTACTGCTCTCATGCTGCTGAAGTATTTTAAATGTGCATTAAAATGCCACACGGCAACTAAAAAACTTCCTCCTACTGTCCCACTTGGCATTGACTTTTGTTTACTTGTGAAAAGGATGTCAGGAATAAACAGCAAGAAAATACAGGTGGAGACAAGCAGTTCTGCTTTGTCTATTTCTAACAACTCCACTATCCCATTGACATCTAAAAAGCAAACAAGGTGTTCCACCTAGTTTGGATGTGTTAACAGTAAGTTACCCATAATAAACTATGCACACTGAAGAAAACTAAAATTTTTAGCTACGCTCTCAGTTTGACCTTGGCATTCATAATATCATCTGCTTTGGACATCTCATTTTTCTCAAAATGAGATATTAACTATTTATTCTTAAAAACTGCACAGTATGGTTAAATTAAGTTCACTGTAATCCCGTCAGCCTTATACACTTAGCATGACACATTAAATCCAAGCTTATGAGAAAATGTCAAATACGTCTTATGACTACAGATTAATTTTAGTCATTAACACAGCCCTCCACACCTATGATTTCCCCTGCATGTATGGTGTCCTCTCAGGACTCCTCCCTGACTTAAGACAAGAGGTGTGCAAGAGGTTGACCCACTTTTTTAGTTGGTTCCTAAGTCATGAAGAAATCATAAGTTGTTCAGCGGCTGGGTGCCTAGACTTGTTCATCTAGGAAAAAATTCCATGATCTAACAGAAAGTACAAAACATCCAAGAACATATTCCATGTGCTAGAAACAATGCTCAGCTGAAGATTAAAAAAAAAAAAAAACCAAAAAAACCAGCCTCTATAGCCCTTCAGAAGGTAACTTCCATATGTCACTCACTTAAAACTACCTTCACGTTAACTACACCAGGAGCAAAGCCCCACTTCCAAGGAATGAAGGAATTCAAATCAATATATGAATATTAGCTTCTACATTCCCTTTTATATACTTAATGGGAATGTATTTATGTTGCTGGGTAAAGGGGAAAAAATACCTCATGGCATCTCCACGACCCTTAGTAATAGGCCCAAGATACCTTTGTTCATGGTCATGTACTCTATACCCAGTAATACACTCAAAAACACCTCGAAAAATGACTGTGAGTCATTTTTCTTTGACCTGTATGGGCTACAGCAATGCCATTAAAATCAGATTCAGGAATATTTGTCAGCATTAGTGCAAGATTTAAAAACACCCTCTAGAATTAACACCAATAGCACCAACCCCGACCACCCTAACATTCTGCCACTGACTGAAGGTATTATTCAACATTTTACAGCCATGGTATAATAATCGGTTACATTAAAACTTCACAGAGTCATTCCATTAAAAATTTTTTTCTGAAAAAAAATAACCTCAAAAGTCTCATTAATACAAACTTGGTAAACAATTTATTTGTGTTAAGACAGCTTCTTTGGCTAATATTAATTTCCAGGGCAAGATACATAACTATCTTAGAAGACAGAGCCAATGAATTTTCTCCTCCTAACTCATGAAAATCCTCTTCCTTGTCTTCTCACACATACATACTGTATACTTTTTAAGTAGCACATCTTTCTTTTCACCCCCATTCCCAAAACTCAAACATATTTAAACTGCAATACTTGTATGTTTTCACAATTCTCACCAATTATGCAGACTCTCTACTGGACATAAGTTATCACAGTTTTAAACTCAGCAAATATTTCAGACGTGTTGCTATTGTCAAACTCAACACAAATTCATCAGCATCAATTCTTTCCATCAGCTAAATATGTTACAAATAGAAAGCAGTTAGGTAATGGAAAAAATGGGAGACTCAAGGCATAAACAAGCACTTTAAATCAATACTGAAACTGTGAAGCACCACATTTCGATGACAATTGTGGAGCTTAACACTGGAAACCACACCACTATAAGCCAAGAAGGTAAAGGCAGGGCGGTACGGGGTGGAAATCACACATATACACTGCTTCTGTCCTCTGTGTATTAAACTCGGCCATACGCAGACTTCAATGCCATTTATACACATACTACTTGCTGTGGAGAGCACACGTGATATGGAAATAGAGAAACTGAAACAAAGTGCTGTAGAATAATATTTTCCAGTTAATCAAAATTTTCAAAGCCAAATTATTAACAAAATGCTCAAATACTAAAACAGTAAAAAGCACTGGGCTTTTTCTTGGAACCACGTTGATGGTTGTCAGAAACAACTTTTAACATATTCAGGTAATCGAGAAACTAGAAACCTCTGTGTGGGAAGCAGCTCAGCAACACTATAATACATATTCAACACTAAGCCGATGAAACATCAACATGAGTTTTGTAACCATCTTCATGAGAGTAAATTGGGCCCCAAAAAGCAACAGATCAAAGCTCCTGAAAGTATGAAGCAACTTCACTTGTCACGTGAATTACTAATAAGTGGGTTACAGCAGTAACTTATTCCAGATCACCTCTACCTAGCTGTATGCTTACATTTCAGAGTGATGCAACAACCAACGCCATTAATTACTATATGCATAAAAACATAAACTACAATCATGACTTTCAAAGTCTCTCCTGTTCCTGTGTTATAAATTATGTAAATTCTTGCACATTAACGTCACCAAGAAGTCAGTGTCCCCAGTCATTTGACAGCACATGTTTACAGGAAAGTTTCAGTGGTTCTCAAGGTAAGGGTGAGGGTGCAGAGAGAGTAGAGAATATTGCAGAAGTTAAGACTTTCTCAACGGGAGTCATCACTGCCCTCCTAAATGAGGATAAATACCAAATTAAATAGGGAAGGGTGAAAGACAGGAAAGGAGAAAGCACTGCAATTAAAAAAATAATTTACATAATCTTCAAATAAAAGCAGTAAGCTTATATAGAATTAAATGTTTTCTTTAGATAGCCTTCCTTAACCCAAGTTTCCATCTGCGTCACCAGAACTGAACTCTCGCCTTCTTACCAGAACTTCACCGGCAACATGCTTCAGATTCTCTCTCTGCTCTGACATTACCACCATCTCCTCTGCTGCTCTGCTCTCAGCTTCACCCACTCCTCAACCATCCTTCTTTTCAGAAGGTTTTGTGCTTTTGAAGTCAATCACACTCAGCATCCCTACATCACAGCAAAGACAGAGATCCTCATTACAACCCTATGATCTCCCAGTTACATCCTGCCACCTTATCCAGTCCCTCTACTACATAACCAGCTATCCAAGCAAAACCCAAGATGTATGTGCTGTCTGTGGTCTTGTAATCAATAGCTGGTTTTGTTTGCTGTCAGTTCTTTCACTTTTCATTAGATTTTTCTCAAATCTAATTTACATCTTAATCTAAATTTTCCTAAAACAGATGTCTGTATATTCCACGAAGTGTGTTGCCCTTTTGGTCAACCGCTACCACAAAGAAACACACGAGTATTCAAAAGGAATTATTTTGAACTGTAACTAATAGCAACTTTTTACACTTCAGCCTCTAATGTTTATTTTATGTAAATGGAAAAAGTGGAACTCACCAAAAGTTGTTCCTGTTTTGGGATAAGCATATCTCTATCCACTTGTCTATGCCAAGTATTTGGAGATGCCGATTGATTCCAGATGGATCCACCAATGCTGATCCTCAGGACCAGCAGCCAGAAGATGACTCACCAGTTCCTAAAGTTCAGTACAGCACCCATGTTTACAAATAAAGGTATATTTTTAAGAGGACAGAATGATGCCAACATTTTATATATGTAATTATGATAAATACGCACCAATCTTTCACCTTTATATCTCATGCCACTACCACAAATACTCCTTTATTCAGTTATAGTTCTTTTCCAAAAATATTTTTTTTAAAAAAAGAAGCAATACTGAGAAACTTAGGTAAAGTTATTTTTGAGATACAAGAAGCCATTTAAGATATAAATTACTCCTCAACTTTCAGTGTATGGATACAAAAATTGAAAGGCATCAGTTTTCTTGAATAAAAGAAATTTGCATAAACATTCAAAACAAAAACATTTCATAGAATGCTTTGAGTTGGAAGGGACCTTAAAGATCATCTAGTTCCAACCCCCCTGCCATGGGCAGGGACACCTCCCACTAGACCAGGTTACAGTATTTGTAATAAGTTTGTCCTTAAAAATCACCCATGCTTCTAATTAGCATTTTCTTCCTGGCCCACTATCAGAATATCATCACTTCTGGCATAAAAAAAGGGTCTGTGAAGATTATTATTTTTGTCTGGGGAATACATCTAAGGCAGCAGAACTGGTCAGGAACAGGAGCACACTACCAATGGGAGCCCAGTGCTCAAATCACCTTTCTCATTTTACAGCCACATAGGGGACAAACACCGGTAGCACCCGCACCGCACTAGTTCATACAGAAGAATCCTGAACACCCCTCTACCCCAAAAACAGGATGAGAGGACAAAAGGTACAAAAAGAAATCAGAGAAGAAAAAGTCAGTGGTATTAGTGTTAAGTTGCAAACAAAAACCAAAGACATGACGCAATTGCAACTACCTAAAAAGGCCTTTCTAAACTGCTGAAAATTATTTTTAGATTCAGATTTACACACACACTAAATAACCGTTGTATCACCTGTAACACAAAAAAAACCTTACTGCTTAAAAGTGGTATGATTTAAACAAAAAAAAAAAGCCTCACTGTAGAGGGAATTGCATTAAAAAGTAGAGAAACTAGGCTTTTCTGAATATCTAGCATCTGAAGCTTGCACCCCTGAAAACATTCAGTCCTTCAAATTGAAGCATCTGACATTAATCATAAAACTATATATTACACCAGTTTCAACATCTGCCTGGACTTGCATGAAACAATTAGAGTTATAATAGCAACTTTTTTAAATTTGAATTTATTCTACCAGGACTGATTTTTTTTTAATGACATTTTTAATATAATTAAGTCATTTCCAAACATACTATGTTTGTTCTTAAGCTTTCTAGCTAATAAGTCCATGGTCATCAAATTGTTTTCTTCCACAGTTTTCCCCACACCACAAATGCAGGCACAGTGTATTTATTTTGCCAAGGAAACCTCATAACCAAGTGTATGTGTATATTTTCACAAACACAAAATCCCACATTATGTAAATGGAAAAATAACAACAAAAAGTAGAACTGAATTTCAAAAATACAAACTAATATTGCAGAATAGAAGACTCAAACTAGAAAAAAAAGGAGTGCAAGAATATTCTAAAAAGTAAACCCAGGGAATACAAAGAGACTGAACCATTGCACTTACATAATTTGTGTCTGAAATAAACAGTTCACACTAATACTAGCTGAAACCAGAACACTTTATAATTATGTTGTATAAACAGACATCGCAACAGGACACAAGGGAAAAGCAGTTCCCTAAAAGCTTAAGTATCTTCCATGGATGTGCAAGACCTTAGCAAACTATAAATGAATCTAAAGGATCAAGAAAGGCAAACTAATTAAGTGTACAAAAATAACCGATAGTATCAGACCAGCACAGAACATAGTCTGCCCTTTACAACTCTTTCATATGGATGCTGATCAAGTACAGAACACAGACACTTCTGTATATTGTAACCAACTAAAGCTGCTTTTCAGAAAGATGCCCTTCTTAATTAGAACTGAGTATGGCTCCGGCTTTATTGAAGTCAAGGCACTCATTGACTTAGAGCAAACCCATGGCCGTTCCATGTCTCTTAAACAGAGTCATCAGTTCTCAGTCTCCATGTTTACTTTACTGAATCTGAATTTTAAAATTCATACAAGCCTGAAAGAGACTGGGTGTTTTCAATAACTGATCCAAACAACAGATACTCAACACAGCAGATTCACATTTCAAAAGCCATGCCGAAACTAGGGGCTTAACCCAGTTAACAGGGGAGTTAACCTCCTATTAATAAAAGATCATCCTCATGAAGCAACAAAATACAAGGCAGATTATTTTCTTGCAAACTGGCACCCTCTTGAAAAAAAAAAAATAAAAATAGGTACCATACAGACACTCCAAATGAGGTCAAGAGTGAATGGGCCTCAGTTAAATTAAGCATTAAATCAGAGACAGTCACCTCAAAAGCAGATGAAGGATTTATTTTAAAAAAAAAAATAAAAAAAAATCTTCCACCCCTGCTCAATCAGTAAACGTCTGTCAGAAACATTTGTCTTTTCAATGTGGAATTAGCAGAAGTTGGCATCTACAGAAAGAACAGGCACCATCAGCAAAAGAATAACAAGCCTTGGATTTTTGTTATGGAACACAACTTTATGGAAAAGTTTGTAGCTTGCCAGCTACAAAGAGAGACTAGATGAAACAGAAATGAAGCATTACGCTGAAGTTAAGCTTAGTGTGCCCTTAGGACTCCATCAGAAAGCACAATCTAGAAATTCTATATCTATTCAAATAAAATGAAGAAAATTTGTAAAAGAAAAGTGAAAAGGGATTTCTTTTCAACTACATCAACTTACTTTGATTTCTATTCTCTCATGAATATATCATTTTAGCTTCCAGTAAACACTGGGCCACCCAACTAGGTCTCAAAAGACAATACTATCAAATTCCATAAATTTTACTTACTTCTTACAGGCATATTAGTGGAGTTTGGCTGTGTAATGTTACACAACAAACATCAAATCCTTCTATTAACTTCTCTCCTGCCCCCAGCTCACCTGCAGCTGGAACGAAAGTCTTGTGCACATGTCAGAAAGTGGAATATGTTCCCTCCTCCAGCTGAAGGACTGGTGATCATACCCACTACCCACACAACTGTCTATTTGCAATTTTAAGAAATTATATTCACCACGTAACTTCACAACCAGCAAGGGCAGGAATGATTAGCATAATGCTACATGTAAACAACATACTCTGTGTACTTTGTTATGCTTAAACTAACCACAAGTGTAATCACACTTGCAATATGCTTTTGCAGCAATGTGAGAGCCACAAGAAGGTTGTATACTCTCAGCTGTGGATGGCAGCAGCTTATGCACTCTTAAAATCCTCTGGTCTTCCAACATAAATTAAAGACAACATCACAACTGTACCAATGCATGATTTAAAAGGCTGTCATAGTTTTGGCTGGATTGGTCAATCAGAATGACAGATGGCCCTCCCCTCCTCTCTCCAAAGAGAGGAGAGGAAGAGATAAGGAGATTTACNCTTGCCCCTTTGATCCCTCAGCTTTTATACTGAGTGTGATGCAGATGGGATGGAATACCCTGTTGGTCAGTTTTGGGTCACCTGTCCCGTCCGCTCCTCCCTGCAGGTGGGACCCCTCTATGCTTCTCTGCTTCCAACCCTCTAACGGCAAATAGCAAAGTTACCTGACCTTGGTTGTTATAGCAATAAGTATAAGCAGAAGCCCCTGTGCATACCATTCCTTGGTATAATCAGGTCTTATCACTCTGAGAATGAACAGTTTCTGAACAATATGCTGTTAATTTCAGACTTTAGTCAGTTAGAAGAGGCCCAGCTAAAAAGTAAAATTACAAATCAGAAAATTGGTTCTGTTTTACCTCAAACCAGGACAAAGGCGAAATTGTTATTATTATTATCCCCACTGATTAAACATTAACACAGATACCTTGTCATTAATATTAAAGATCAAAGTACAGTTTCAAGAGCAAGAATATCCCCTGTCCAAACAAAGCAACACTGCACCTCTAAAATTTGGGTTGTTGATGTTTTACGTGATTTCTTACATGACTACACCAATAGGAAGAGTTACCAATTACTCTAGACGGGCTGAAAAAGCTTAAGAGAAGCAGCTGTAGTATAGATGAGCTAGTTCTTTAACAATTCAGCAGACCTTCACTATTTGCAACAGCATCTGGAGAGGCTGCACAGACATTCCTTCAGACTCAAAACGTGTGCATCCTACTAGTTACAAAAGCACAATATGTAGCATACAATGTATCAAAACAAGACTCTGGTGGACCAAGTAGATCATTAGCGGACAAATACAAATGAGAGAAAACAGATGCTAAGGAAGAGACAGATGCTAGCATCCAGAAAAGATGTACGATTTGTGCATACACTTGTGTTTTCGTAGCACAAAGGAGATAATGCTTCAAGACTTCTTTACAAAAAAGTATTTTCCTTTTTATGCCCCTCCACTGGTCTTGACTCTCATGACATATGCTACACCCACTCACAGAAAAGAGAAGGTCCAGAAAAATCTCCTAAAGTGACAATTCTCTTCATACAGACTTGTTTTGCACTCTTCAGAAAAAAACATCCCAGAAATCTAATACTTTACCAGAAGAAAGAAGGTCTTAACACATGGATTTGTAAAGTATAGAAAAGCAACTAACACAAGGCATCCAAGCAAGTCTCTTCTGTCAAATAACCTAGCCATAGACCTACATAAATCAGTTAACAGTGGTATTTGTCTCACAATACAGCTGAAAAATAATTAAAGCTGAATTGTGAAATCATATTTTAATTCAATAAATCTATTCTCTCTTAAACAGCAGTAACTGCAACAAGAATGCAACTACCCAGCTGAGTTAGGACAGCATGTGCACAGAAGACAACACTGCACGTCTCCTACATGCAACACGTATTTCCTTCCTTGAACTGAGGCAGAAGAGAGACAAGCCCCATCACAACACCTCTTTC
Organism: Stercorarius parasiticus; assembly: GCA_013396915.1. NCBI lineage: Eukaryota > Metazoa > Chordata > Aves > Charadriiformes > Stercorariidae > Stercorarius > Stercorarius parasiticus. The sequence goes on from VWZL01006771.1 coordinate 616,515, forward strand.
AGCTTTCAATAGTCCCAAAAACAATTATGAGGCAGTCGGAGAGGAAACCGCAACAGCTCTCTCCATCTGCACGCAAGGTGCAGTGTTGCACTTGACTACAGAAGGCTGAGGGAGATGGGACAGCACAGGCACTGCTTATCTGCTCTGTGTCACTCGGCTTGAAGAGCGCAGGGCACGCAGCAGCACTGGGAACGACACCAGAGGTTAAGGAAAAAATGAAGGTTACACATATCCGTTGCAAACAGCGCAGCAAAAGGCAGGAGGATGTTCGTGTCACAAGCGATAACAGGAAATCCCACACACACCGTGCAGTAACAGGGCTACACTCGAAGGCTGAGGTGTTGAACACATAATACAGTGGATAGGAGCAGAGTCAGGAGCACACCATGTCCTGCATGCATGCTGACATGCTTACGCTGAAGGCACAGGGAGAGGAAAACCCACACCGGCTAAGAGTGGGGGTCCTCACAGCCCGCACTCGCCCCCAGCCCGGAGGGGGAAGATGCTCGCAAAGCGGAGCCCACACGG
>VWZL01006771.1:617216-663714 GCA_013396915.1 Stercorarius parasiticus
GGCGGCGCTGGCGACCGGGTCCGCCGCTCTGTCACCAACCGGCAGGCGCGGTGCAGCAAGAAGAAGAAGAGGAGGAGGAGGAGGAGGAGGAGGAGGAGGAGGAAGGGCGGGCAGCACCGCCTCAACCCCTCCTGCTGCGTCACCACGCAGCGTCCCCGCGCACACCACGGCCCCGCCCCAAACCGCCGGGGGGAGGCGGGGCTAGCGGGCAGGAGGTGTGGCCAACCCGCCCCGAGGCGGGGGCGGGGCAGGGGCGGAGCTTGCCTTTGAGCGAAGGGAGCGCGAACCAATGCCCGGGGGCGGGGCTGAGGGAAGGCGGGAGTTCGGCTGAAGGAGGCGTGGCCTCGGCGGGGGCGGGACAGGTCGGGAGTGCCCTGGTCTGGCTGAACGCCTGCGGGTGCACCAGGATTTGAAAGATGGTACTTAAAACTAAAGTTAAAACTCTTGTTCCGCTTCTCTGAAGCAGCTTTGTGTCAGTGTTGTGCTGCAGTACAAAGGCCTGGTCTCCCAGCTGCTCCCTCCACACACACACGCAATTGTCTTTGTTTCCAAGTTTGCAAGTAGATCAACTGCCTAAATATATACAAAAAACCTAGTAACTAGGACACACTATAAATTATAGATGGTGATTTAGCAAATCAAACACTCATTTCTATCCAAATACATAATGTTATTCCAAGGGAGTATCAAAAATAAGAATCATCACTTTCTGCCTGTTTACACGGATTAATACATTACACATGATATCCACGCCAATCACAATTCAATTATATTCGCTTCCCAGCCTCTGTCCCATTTTCTTGGTTAAATGCAGACGGTGAAGTACTTACTGAATTCTAGAGTTAGAAAAGTAATCTTTGACTGCCTAATGTACTTCTTGCAGTTCTGAATGGATGCAGAATTTCCTTCAGCTTCAGCATGGCCACAGTTTCACCCTTGTTCTTCTGATACTCTGGAAGAACAGATGAGGTATTTGCAGGCAGAATCACGCCATGGGGTCAAAAGGTCAGAGATATCCCCACTCTCCCTCCTCCTGAAGCCCCCTGCTTGAGGAGGGAGACTTTCTAGGCATTCACTAGGCTGTAGGAGCAGGAGAGGACCACTAGAAGCAGACCTGGAGGAGCAGGGCGCAGAGAGATTCTTCTCAGGAAAAGCTGTCCTACTTGACAGCTACTCCCCGAGCAGCACTAGATTGCATCTGATGGACAATATCATTACTCAGCTGGTTTTTTTTCTTCAGCTGTTCCCACTTATCTTCAATCACCTTTTCTTCTTGGGATGCTGAAAGCAGTGAAAGCATCTGTAGCTGCCAAGAGGAACTTCACGTGAGACTTTGGCTTGTAAGAGTGGCTATGGCTGTTATTCTCTCCAGACTTGGTCCAGAGGGGACAGTGCAACTGAAGCCAAGGTCTTTAGGTAGAAGTAATATCTTCTATTATAATAACAAATACAACTGGAAAAAGCACACAGCTGTTTGGTATGCAAGAACCTGCCCCCAGAGAAATCAAATTCTCTCAGAGTTGCCTATAGAAATTATGTCTCAAAGAGAAACCCTCTTCTTACAAAGCATCATGCTTAATGCTTGTATAGAACAGATTCCCACCTTTCGTCATCCTATATAAAGACCTACGCAATAAATTGCAATGGTATTAGAAGCAGGGCGTGAGGAACAAAAACTGTTGGAGCCAGAACAAACCAGAGCTAAGAACAGGGGAGACCAGAAGGTCCAGTCAAAGGGGAAAAATGTGAACAATCAGAGATTAGGCCAGCAATCAGTATGTTAAAATACACATACTAACACCAAGACAAAGGAGGAGCATTCCTGGAGTTCAGGCCACAGGCAAGCAGCAAGTTGACCCAGGCAACAAGGATGACCCACAAGAAGCAAATGGAAGAGTGAGGCAGTTTGGGAAAGAAGAGACAGCAAAAGCCATAGTTATGAGTCAAGAGAAGGAACTCAGCTTAGGCCAGGGCAAGCTATAGGCTCTCGGGGAATCTCTGCCAGTAAATACCAATGCCTGCTGCCAGTTGTTTGGAATCTGGGCCAGAGCTGAGATTTAGTCCCTGAGCTACCTGGGAAATGTAGCAGCTTGGTGAATCTGAAACTAAGTTTACTTCATTAAGGAGGTCTGAGCGTTGCATCTAGGCATCAAGGATTTCATACATTTCTAACTTTATGTGAAGACATAGAAAACACTGCTCTGAAATACAAGGTTGTAAGGAAAATGAGCTGCACTTTTGTAGCTCTTATAGAAACAAAATTAAGTTTAAAGCTTAGCAGAATTGAACCTTCAACTTCCACTTGGTCTGTATGTTTTCTTTTTAATATATTTGAAATATATTAAAAAATGTATATAATATAAATATATATAAAAATATATATTAATATATTTGAAGGAGATATAAATTTGTCTCATACTATGGACTGGCAAGTTCTTTCTTCCACTTCTAGCAGATGAATCATCAGAAACATGATACACATTTATACTTGCTAAGAAGACAGGGGAAAAAAAACAAACCCAAAACCAAAAAAAAACCTAGCTTCAATCCTTTCTTGGACAGATGTTATTGATCAGTTCCAAGGTGTCTACATCACGAAGGAAGGACATGGTAGCCACCACTGCAAAATCTATTTATATTGAAGGAAATGCAGTCTAGAGTAGGCAGCTGTTGCAAACTGACGAGAAGGCTGACTCATTGATTTTTTGATGGGAGTACAAAAGTAGTATTTTGAAGCATACCAAAAGAAAAACCTCAAAAATTAAGCCTGAGGTACCTTGCACCAGCGAGCGGTTAAAAGACTTCTATATGATTTTCCTCCATACTTCAGTCATAACAAAGACAGCGCTGGAGGGACTATCCTCAGCAATTCTTAGGACTTCCTCAGTAATTCTTATGACTGCCTCGGTAACCCTAAGGAGCTTGGTCTAGGTTTAATCTAGACATGATTTAAGTGCAAATAAAACATTTTCTCAAGTTGCTAATGTACAGATATACAAACGCAAAGGCAGTAATGAAAAACAGACTTCTATTAAATTTACATATAGTGATGCCTAACCGCTCAGCATAAAAGTTGAGCGGATTTAATAGATTTTGCTCAGTTTATTCTTTTCAGCCTAGTTTTAAATGGACAGTTTTTCAGCTTTTGGATAACCCAGTAAGTGTCTGGTATCCTGAATCCCCAAGGAGGGTTTTATGTGCACTGGGTTAACTCTGAGATTCTCCAGAAAAAATGTTGGGATATTCAAGCTAATAAAATTAGTTGAATTGGCTAGAATTGAAGTTGCTAAAGTTGGAACTGTTTCACTGGGAAGGTTCCCACAGAATTTGTCAATGGATTTTAGATCACCTTCTTTGACTGTAAATGTGAAATTGGCACCATGCCTTTAAATCTCAATTTATCTAGCAGCATTTGAATAGGTGATGCCTTCTTTTCCAGTCATTATTCAGCCAAATGCAGCTTGGACCAAACAGAAAATAGGAAGTTATTCTCCCAGTTAACATGACTACTTATATGATTACATGCAAGATATCACTAAGAATTGGCCAGACTGATGCCTGAAGCACAACTTAGTACGTTGCTGAGAGTGACCATTGATTTTAAAGAGAACTTAGGGTACAGAGATGCCACAGATGATACCTAGCACTTTACGTACTCAGAAGCCAATTACAAAGACAAAGACTGAAAAGTTAAAATAACTTGATCATGGTATAAAAGAAATGTTATGCTATCATAATTATATACATAATGGGTGATCATTTCAATGTCTTGTATTGGGTAAGATAAAGCATAGCAAGAATTGCATTAGAACTTGAGAAAGTCAGAACCATCAGACTTGGATCTGGATTCAACTTGAAATATTGCTGACTGGCACTTCAATTCTATTCAAACTTTCTTTCTATTTGTTTGCTTTTTTAAAATAAAAAAGCATGATTTTTTTTGTTCCAAATATTTCCAGCCTGTATCTTCATTGTGTCAACCCAGTAACACTAACTCCCTGGCTAAATGCTATATTATGGCATAATATATATATTTTTTGAAACAGCCAAGGGAAAGAAATGTAAATTAAAAATGCAAATTTTGACACAAAAAAAATGATCTAAACTAGTTCAGTATAGACTCGCATAGGTATGTGCTGGATTTTGTATATCTATTTATCAATATATTGACATGTGATGAATCTATACCCAAAAAAACCAGAAGGAAAAAAATGATTCATCAAAGTAATACAGTTTTGAACAAGCTTTTGAAATGAACATTTGAGTAAAACATCTCCACTACTTTTAACTTAGAACTTTGTCCATTTATAAAAAGTTTAGGGACATTGCTTTCAATAACCAAGGAACTGGATTCAGTGATGAATAAAACTCCTTCTGGTCCTTTGGTTTGCTTCACTGATAGAAGCCCAGAGTCAGACCTCTGCAGAGTTTATAGTCAGAAGCATAAACTCTGCAGGAGCTCGGTGTTGTTACATAAAGGAAGCATAAATCATGTCATGAAGCTAGAACAGTTTGAGTTCCATATCTAGGCAGCATGAAGTGACTGAAAACTCATTTTGCTTCCATTCACCTTTACTGTGTCTTTCATGTCCCACTGTGAGGATTCAAAACACTGCTCAAAGGAAAAAAAAACCAAAAAGAACAAAGCCACCACATTGCAGCTTAAACTCAGTTAGGAATGAGATAAAAGGAAATATTCAATGATATGTGTCTGCATATAAAACTCAAAGTTCACCTGCTATACAGATATGAACAAGCCCAGGGACATCTGCTCCATGCTGTCTATCCATGGCTGATTTGGCTGATTCTTCAAGTAGATATTTATTTGTAGAACTCCTAAACTCCTGCCAGGGTCAATATTATTACAGAGTTGAAGAATCAAAAAACAAACCAAATCAAACAAACAACAAAAAAAAAGCACCACAAAACCCTACAACAAAAAAAGCCTCACTTTTACCATGTCTATTTTGAGCTCAGAAATTAGTGTTTGATTCAATCAGCCTCTGAAAGGTGTTCAGCTAGAGTGGATGGATCAAAACGCTGAAAACTCATTACTTCTCTTTATGCTGTGTTTAATATTTAATTACCATCTGTATTAAAAATCATGCCTTATTTCTGATTTGAATTTTACTGCCTTCAGCTTCTAACTATGGTTCATGTTCTGTCCTTCCAAGCTACAACTAAGAACTTTAATACTTGATATTTCCTGATAATCACAATTCACCTCAAAATCTCCTTTTCAGTCAGTTAAAAAGATTTACTCTAAGTAAATCTACTCTTTGAAGATTTTTCTTAACCGTGAACCTATTTTTTTTTCTTTCTTCCCTGAATTCTCTTCAAACTTCTAACATATCTATTAAAACACAGGCAAAAGAACTGAAAACAGTATTCTAGGCTTGATTTCATCAATTCTATGAGCAGATTTAAAACACCTCCTTATTTTATGCTATTACAGACCTTTTTAATCATTATAGAGGAAAACACCACACAGCTTCAGAGATGAAAAAACATGATTACTTCCCAGAAGCAAATGGGATGTGCAAGTGAAGAAACTTGTGTCTACTGCTGTCTTCCTGCTATCAGAGGCCTGGCTGTAGGTAAAAGGCTTCCTCATGGCGGACCTAAAGTAAGATTAATGGCTCTTTATCTTTGTTTTGCGTTGTCATGTCCACTTACTTGTTTATATACAGTAAAGCCAGTCTTAGAGGCATTGTAATCCAAATGCTATAGCAATCATTTCCTTCAGGTAGAAAATAGTGGCTACCTCTGAACTTTGCTCATACTAACCAGCAGCCACCCATAATTTCTATTCTGAATCATTGTTCTCCAGATATAGCCCCGGTTCTGTAGACAGGACCTTGACTCCTTGTTCCTGGTGCATCCATGGACATTCATGTAACTCAAGTCTCTTTTATTTTCTGCTTCCCAAATATTTCAGATTGCTCTGTATGATTAGCTTATCTTTGTAATTTACCACTCTGTTACTTCCAGTATTTGCCAACTTTTTTGTGTCATCTGCCAGTAGTATTAGCAGTGATTTTTTGACCAGAATAAATACATCCTTTTAAAAAAAAAATCATTTGCATCCCAGTTTTTTTTATCCAAAACCATTTTCCTTATAATTTTTCTCATCTTTGAGGACTTCCTGACATACTAAGTACAAATAATACATATTTTGCTGGTATCAAGTGTTATGTTTGCCCATATGGAACAGGAGCTCACCAATATCATGGGTGGGTTCCATGGCAACCTCATAATGGAATCCAAATGAGTTATTTGAGAGTCAAGCCAATATTTTTTGTGTTAGCAAATAATCATTAGAAGCTTTAATCTTGTTTTGCCACTAGTTGAATAATAGCACCAGCATAAGTCTCTGAAACCAGTGTCACACAATTTTTCTGTTCTTACAGAACAGATGCTTTCTTCACTGTTGTGCTTTCTCTTCAGCCTATGCTTAGTTCCCATTCTTTAAGTGCTTACGTAGTTCCATTTAAATTGACTCCAGTCCCTGCTCCACCTCGGTTTGTTGCATATGTAGCACTATAGCATACCATCTACACAACATGCTGCACGGGCTATAGGGTCTCACCCATCAGTACGCCTGTGCTTTCTCTGCAAGTTTTGCTGATTGTTTACCTTTCATTGTTTCTCTGTCCTTTTTGAATATTCTTCTTTGATTTGTGGGCCATTCAACATCTTTCATTAGACGTCTTAGTCTGCCAATTTACTATTGATTCTAAAACATGTGACCATACATTAGCTGTATTATAAATGATGAAAATGCAAATATTCACCCATATTATCTGTTCCTGACTACTTAACATGGCTGTACTCATTGTCCTTTAAAAAAAAATAACGAAATCATTAATCTGCTGGACCGTCTGTGCTCATTCTAAACTATCCTCAAGTTATTTTTTGTTAGTTACATAGTTTTGAGAAATTAAATTTCACAATTTTTGGAGTAAATGCATTGCACTGACAAATCTTTAAACAATAAAAAACGTTAGTATTAGTTAAATCATTTTATTTTTCTCTCTTAAACTCAGTATCTGACTCATCATGACTAAGATGACTGTATTGTTAAATATCACATGGAAAGCATTTCAAAAATCTATCCAGTATTAAACTAGAACCGTTTTTCAGTCTGGTTGACAAAATCACATTGTATAAATTTAGTCTTTGAAAGTAAGCCATGCACCTTTTATGAAGGACTTTTATCCAAAATGCTAGAAATTTTAAAGGAAATAAATCATCTTAATTTCTAAAATTAATAGGTGCAAGATTTATTCTTAAATCATGGATACTCCTTTCTAATTAAATTCAAATGTGTTTAATGCATCTCAGGAGTGTTAAGATAATAAGTAGTCCTTTTCTGGAACTTAACATCCTCGATCCCTGTCAATAATTATATTGGGTGACTAATAAAATATGATGCCAGGCATTTTTTAAATCTTTATCTTCCTCCTCTGTCTCATTAGCAAAATGAATAGGTTTGCTCCACAGGCACCACCTAATATGGAGAATTCAATGTTGTTCAAGGACATTGCAAATAAATTTCAGCAGGTATCCCTTCATGCAACAGTCATATATAAAATGCACTTTTACAGTATCTGCCATTTGCCATGCTAAAGTTTCTCTTTGCTGTATAAGCTTATTGCTAGCATCAAAGGCTGGAAGGCCAAAAAGGGACACTACACTGTCAAGTCTGATATCCTGACCAGGAGAACTTTATGCAGTCATCCCATCACAGACGACACTCTAAGGAGAGCTCTGATGATCAGTATTTGATCCACAGAACATATAGCACTCATCCATTCCACCAGAGGTATATCAGAAAATGCTGACATCATAAGAATAGATAATATTATAACAAAAGACAATACTTATTTTCAGAAACTAGACTCAGATCTAGCAGGTCTTTTAACAAAAATCATGCCAGTAATGTGACATTAGCTAATTTGTTCTTGAGAGTTTAACTTCCTTTCTCGAGTAGATACTACATTACAGTAATTACACGTCCAAGTAACAAAAATATGTCAGGATTCTCAACCCCTCGGATGATATATAGTCCTCTGGCCCTCATATAGAAGCAAAAGCCATCTCTAGTAACTTTAAACATTTGGGTATATCTAAGTATTTGAATGGAGCACTCCAGAGATTTCATACTGTCTTGAAGATGAGAGGATAGAAGAAGGAATAGGTTGTGATTCATGCAACTCTTTAAAGTATTTTTATCTTCCTAATTTTAGACCCTGAAAGCCATACATTAGATTCAAATTATACCCACCCTGCCAGTGATAGCAACTGCAGAGATACCTCGTGCTGAATGTTCCATATATGTCTATGCTACAAGGCAGATATATCATATTTGACCATATTTTACATGTGGCGTGTCACATAGAATCAACCATAGAATATCTTGAGTTAGAAGAGACCATAAGGATCATCAAGTCCATCTCCCTGCTTCTCGCAGGACTATCTAAAACTAAACCCTATGACTAAGAGCATCGTCCAGATGCTCCCTGAACTCTGACAGGCTTGGTGCTGTGACCACTTCCCTGGGGAGCCTGTTCCAGTCACCGACCACCCTCTCAATGAAGAGCCTTTTCCTAATGTCCAGTCTGAACTTCCCCTAATACAGCTTCATTCCATTCCATAAGGCAGCACTTTGAAAGTCACTATCACACTGTGCCTGCTTAGGTTTTTTTTCAATTTTATTGAGCCGTAGGCTTTGGCCTGTGCAAAAGGAAAGGTCCACCTACATCACATACAGTAAAGTATGCAGCTGTCCTACAAACCCTCCGAATCCAAGGTTTGTCTAGAGACTACTGTCCACACACTTCACTTCCACCTATTCTGACTTGCATAGAGAGGTTATTGCCAAGGATTATGCCTTGAATGCCAGGTCACATTTAAAAAGATGACTGAGAAAACCACAAGAGAAAATATCTCATAAAGGTCAGCCCTTCTTCCTGAAGCCAGCCCAAACTAGGCAGACACTTATCACTTGCTGAAAGTTGTAGTTCTATCTTCCTGTGTTCCTTGGAATACCTGGAGTCTCTCTAAGTACAGTCAGGCTAAGTACAAGCAGAGACCACACTCAACCTGTTCGCTTGGACAGGCTGGCAGGGCCCTGAATGTCCCAAAAGGCCCCTGACCATCTCCACCAGGAACCTCCACCTATGCCACATCTACCCACTGACCTCTAGGTAGGTGGCAGAGATGAGCCACATCCAACTAAAAAAAACCCTCACCCTGCCTGGTTCCCACTGAAGGTGCTGGGGAACAGGAATTACTCTGGGTATGGCGGTGTTGCAGAGGCCCTCAGGGCTGCGATCTGCGTCTGTGGCTGGGCTTAGTATCCACCAGGATTCTAAAGGTAACCTGGAGCTGTGAGCAACCCTATGGTAAAGTTCCTGTGCATATATCTCTATAGGTACTGTAATTCTAAAGGAGGGACATGCCAGTCTATATGCTCAATAAAAAAAAAACAAAACAGTCCAACATCACAGTTTAAGAGTCGTAGGGTATGGGCATCAGTCAGCTGCTATGATGTCCTGGTCTATCCCTTTCCCCTGATCTCATAAAGCTGGGGATGCCACCAACTGTATTAGAAATGTTGCAGATGCTCTCTCTGCCCCATCTTCTACCTGGATTGTCTAGTCAAATAGCATTGATACCTGAAAGCCTCTTAATAGCCTGATATCTGAGGCTGGTGCCTGGATAGGGGGATTCATGGAGGCACCTGAATCCAGGATAGGTCAACTACAGAAGCAGACCCTGTCAATTGCTCCCAGTGAGGTGGGTTTAGGCGATGCCATCATGGATATGCGATGCCACCATCTTACTCTGTCTCAGGTTTTCCTATGCTCCAAACAGAGGCGTGCAAGCAGGGCCAAAAGTTCTTCATGACAATGCCACTACTCCTTGGCCTGTCTGTTTGCCATTCCCTCGGTAAATCTCACCCATGGCCTCGCTGAAGTCATCCCAAGCCCTCTCACTGTCAGCTGTATCCTACACATAGAAAAAGGTATGCATCCCCTGGTCTTTCAACAGAGGAGCAGCAGAGGGGAAGGTCTGCCTACATTACTGGCTTTCAAGATAACTCTTGAACTTGATGAACTGTATAAGATGTCGTCTTTGCCTGACCAGGTACGCCCTGTTCTCCTACACGCTGTTAATGGCTGGTATGAGAAGAGTGGGACAACTCCCAGCCTTATCCATGTAAGGTTAAAAGTGTAAATATTCATCCTTTCATCTCCATCAGTGTGTGATAATGCTCACTGACCCCATTTCTCATCAAAGATGCGGACATGCATGGCTCAACCTGTAATAACTACTAACTGACACAGGAGTGCATCTTCTCCCTGGGCCAAGGAGATAATCCTACCTTTGGCCTTGCTACAGGTGTTCTTCAGTTTTATTACCTCTAGCCAGTTCCACCAATTTTTCACATGTTCCACGTTGATATGGCTGTTGCAGTCAGGCTTTCCCAAAATTCTGGTCCCACCTTATGCAGAAAAAAAGCATAGAGCTCCATATGGCCCACCATTTGACAAGTTCAGGGCTGCGGATGACCTTAGTTCACCACAATACGCTGACTCTGTATGATACATGGGAGGGGAAATGACTGCAGAGCTTTTAGAGAAGCAGAGACAAGGAAAAGACCTACTTTTCAATGTAAAACCAGGTACACCATCCATTCATTCTTCTTTGAAGCATATTCCCTATAAACTTGATTACTGATAAACTTGCAGAATCTAGTTTTTCTGTTTTCAGTACTGATAAGGTTACAAAGATGTCATCTGTTTGAGACGGATGGTCTTTTGTTTCTAAATCATGTCATTCTCTGAGTAATCACTTAAACTGTAGGAATAGTACAAAGTTAACAAGATTACATAGGATACATTCGTATTGTTTTGCATTTCATGTGTTGATGCCTCAAAACTTAATTGCTTTTACAGAAAGAATATTTTTTTATTGTTGGTTAATTTGCCAAAAGCTAAATATACACTAAAAGCCTACATTAAAAGTCACTATAAGGCACACTGGGAAATCTGGATACAAAGAGGTCACTTCATCCTGAATAGCAGAAACAACAAATCATAGGAAATAACTCTGCAGTTTGCAGTCACTGATAAAGTATTGCATAGGATGTAGCTTTCTTTGAAGTACAGATAATGCTGCATAGCATATGGCAGAGCTTTACTGTTTACGCAGCCATGTCTGCGCTGAATGCAGTTTCTGTAGCCTGACAGGCACCTCCCCATACCGCACTCTGTCCTGTTATCATTGTGGGTATCCAAGTGCTATTACTCTGGGCATACACTGACGTGATACCATCACCTTTTTTAAACCCTAGCCCACAGCATGCTTGCATCCATTTATAGTTGCATGCTCCCAGAATTAGCATAATGAAAATATAATTTCAGACCTATTTACTGTCTCATTGTGTATTAACACCTGGATATCATCAACAAAGTAAGAAAACAACCAAACACTCTCAGATGGGTCTTCTCCACATTTCAACTCTATTACCAAAGTGACATTTAGTCTTAACTGCTTTCAGGCTGCCAGTAAATCTGTAAGGGAAATCATTACTGAACACTGATGTTGTCCTAAATAACACTACATGCTAGGCATATGTTTGGATTTTCTATTGTAGTGGTAGAAGTAGCACAGCAGTGAGCTCATAACCTTTCCAAGTTCTCTTCACCCCACGCACCACAGTAAAACACTAGCAGCACCTTAGGTACAATTTTTCAATGGCTGAAATGCCATCCATATTCCTTCCCTTCCTCTGTCTTACATCCCCACCACTGACTCCCATTTTCAACACCATCACCAGGCAGCAAGATCTACTGGTACATCCTTCTACCCTTCATATTTTCTGGTCATACCTTGAGTCATGACAGATTTGAGGCAACATCAGCTTTCCTGTCAAATAGCTCTGAAGGAGGCCTCAAATTCCTTCTCTGTGGCCTAAAGACCCTTACAGAATAACAGAATCAAAAACTATTTTTTCTGTTCGTATTATAAAATTTTTCACATAATTTGGCATTGGTGAAGTAATCCTGCAGCAGACACTGTACAGCTCCAAGTTCCCTACATCTAATCGATTTTTATATTACTGCAGGCTAATAATATCCATAGAGCTTCTGAAAAACCCAAGTGAGGATTTCATTTCAGCACTTCGTAAAAGTACCTGAGCAAGTACCTCTAGGGCTGTAGCACTGATCCTGTCCAGCTTTGTTCTTGTTCAATATGTTCCCACTACCTCTTCAGCAGTATTGACACAGTAATACATGGCCAGACACACCTGGGGAAAATAACCTAGCAAAAATAAAAAATGTAATCAGAATGAATTCTCTGAGCCAGTTCATTCCATGTTCACACAGCAGAAGGAATGATATAACGGAGCAGAGGGAGCAACTCCAGCCACCACTGTTACAGTGAGAAATGCTTGTGAGCTACACTGCACACTCAAAGCAATCACAGGTATATTCTTCTGTCTGGCCCATACCATTTTTAGTACTGAGAGTACTAGAAAACGTGAGAAACTATATTGTCCTTTTGCTCTGCACATGCACAATCCTCATAAAAAATTCATGAGTCAAGAAATAACTATAGACCATAATTTTCAGATTGTTCTTCCTGTCTTATGTTATGGAATGGGAAATACTTATGCACAAAGTCAGCGGGACAAGTTTATTGCATTTTTTGGAAGTATTTGTTTAAAGATTCACTCACACAATAGATTTTAAAGGGTGCATTTTAAAATCATTAAATGAATTTATATTTTATGCATACTTATACATAATATATGTCTGTATATTTATGTACCTATTTATATGTGTTTGTGCTTATTTTTATTTATATTTAAAGTTATCTGAAAAATATGGTTACCCCAGTATTACAATAAGCTGGTGCGGAAGACAGTGTTGCATAGCGTCCTCTATATAATTTCTTTAGAAGAGCCAAAATATACTAAGTTGTTTGCTGAATCAATTTGAATCAAGATACTGGTATTACCTTTTCTTTTTTGACAAAATCACTGCGTATTGACTTTTCTGAAAACAGTATTCTTGCCTTTATAGAGAAGCAGCAGCCTTCATATTCTTTCATATGAGTTTGTATGAGCATGTATATGAAAGAAACAAAAATATAGTTTAATTACTGTTGAAGTGTCTCTTCAATGTATCATTTTATTATGCAGTTTATATTTTATTTATTCAAAAAGAGCATTGAAGCCTATGCCCCAAATAAATTCCTTTTTTTATTTATTTAAATGGCTGCTTGATTTAAATACAAGAACTAATAAGTTTAAGTATTATAAACTGAAAAAAATTATATAGAAATCTGAAATATACACAAACTAAAGCATCATCTTAGTTACCTTCCTCTGCTAGATGTATCACTGCATACACAAAGCCATGTACCCCAAATCAATGTCTTCACTGAAGCTACACTCTGGGGAAAAAAAAAAAGGGAGTTTTGACTACATAGAAACATAATAAGAACTTCATAATGTGACCTATAGTTTTTACTGAAATAAATTAATGGATGGCATGCAGATGCCAAGATTAAACAGAGTAATAACAAAACATTAGTAAGCACTTTTAATGTAATTAAATTTTTGATGTATTACCATTTTTAGTGTGTAATTATTTTTGAAGGAACTGGAGAGTAATACTGGATCACACCCTTATTCAACCTAGTTGCTAAAGAATAAAATGAGACAATGTTTTTAAATTCTATTGCAGAATAATAGTGTATTGTCCATCACAGGTAATGATGGCAAGATTTTTCTCATCTAATAATCACTCATAGTGATTAACTAATAAAAGGACAATCCTTGGTACTATAAGAACCTATGGTCAGTCCAGAATGTAAGCAAGCATTGAAATGTGCTATATAGAGCATCTCAGCTTGCAAGTGACCTTGAATCTCTGTATCCTTATTGCTGGAGGCTGGGATTGTTCCATGGCTACGTTCCCAGTCTGCATCAAGCGGCTGCTGGTAACATCAATCTTAAGCACTGGTCTTTAAAACAATTTTTTATGTTGGCCTTGAACAGGTCCAATAATTTCACTTAATCACCTCTGTTTCTACACAAAAACTGGAATCTAGGCTGACTTCTAATTTTTCATTCTTGTGAAATCCAGCCACAGGCTTTCTTTCTGTCCGCCATCAAATATCTGGAATCACAATTAGATAAAATATGTCAGATGCCCTGTGACACGCAATCATCTTTATTGTATAGAAGTTCACTTTCAGCTTAGAGTAGAATAAATTCCATTTGACTCAGAGGTCAGTACTTGGGAAGAAAAATGAGAAGCGTGCTCGTTTGCATATTTGAATATGCAAATTGGATGCATACAATTTACGTTATTTGTTTCCTAATGAGAATGACCTTTTCTGCTGATGGGAAAAAGCAATTGAACTTGGGCATGTGAAAGCTATGGAAGAATAAGAAATTCCAAATCTCTAACGAAACAAGTTAACTGCTTGCTTCTGTGAATAAAAAAATAATCAAGGTCATATTGAACCCTAAATCCCAGTGCTCTTTCATCTTTAGGGACACCCAAGTTAGGTTCAGTATCTGAATTTTGCTGCTTGGATGTATCTCTAATAACACTTCCTGCCTAGCACCCTTCTTCTTCACTATCCTTTACAAAGAACATCTAAACAGTTCTCCCACCACTAACGTGGCTCAGGTTAACACAATAACATCTTTATAATTATTTTACATAACAAAATTTGAAGCTTCAAAATTCAAAGATTTAATGACTTGCCTGAGGCTACAAAGAGGATATTACTACGTCAGGATTGGAACTCAGTTGTATCTGGTCTTTGGTCCTGTGTTCAAACACATTAGATCAAGTTTCTTTCAATACTGAAACTGAAATGGAAAGAAGCCACGATCAATTTACAAAGTGGCATTAGGATCACATAACCTGTGGTGTTCTACTTCTCTGAATGCCAAGGAAGGAAATGAGTCCTGCGTATAGGCAGCTCATCTGTAGACAGGTAACATCATCAATATTGCCATGTATTACTATACATTTAATTACCCTCTCTACTGAAAAAAAATTAACATACATATATGGTCAAATTGCCAGTATGCAACTCTTCAAGTTTAATCTTTTGTCTACAGACCTCAAAACCAGGCAGTAATATCACTGCACAGGTAACAGGTCTTAGAACTGGAATCACTAACATGCGGGACCCAGAATTAATTAAAGAGCTAGAATTCAAACAAACATCTTGTTATGGCTTGTAAGCAAGGGCACAGTTGCTTATTCTTGTTGTTTCTTTTTCATTATGGTGCTGCAGGAGTCCTCCATCAGGGATCAGGGCCCCATATTGTGAGGATTTATTTAAACACTTAATGAAAATATGGCACCTGCAGTTAAGAATTTACAACTGCAATTATAAGATGAAGAATAAAACTGTCTCTTCAGTTGATTTCTGTAATCATAATATTTTAAATGACACTAACACATACCTCATCTTAAGTGTGTGTTTTCCCATGATTATGTACAGGAATGAGCTGCAGTAAGCTTACCACCACCACTATGAAAGTGCATCCAGACAAATGTGGATTGTCCTAAAAATAGATATCGTACCTTTACCACCAGTATGCAAGCAGGAAATTTCCACTGAGAAAAAGAAAATTCAAGTTGTACAGAACCAGCCAGCTCCCTAGGCATACACGTATGTATCCAGTTGTGTAGGGATTTGTTCTTAATGTTAGCTTACTTGTTAGTATGCTATTTTTTGGCAAAATTATTCAGGAGAGCAAAAAAGACAAATCCTTTCATGATAAACAACGTAGTTATACAAAAGGGGCTTTTGTAATTGTTCCTGTTTTTACCTGTGTTTCAAAACCTATTTTATATTGGGCACAGGTGCAAATGCTTACAGATTGTGCAACAGACGGACCAGCTGTAGTTGTTAAGAGTAATGAATTCCCCTTTAGAGCAGCATTGGAAATAACTGTCCTACCAGCAGGCTGCCCTGATTTAATAATTTTTGTAATCTGCTAATGGTGTAGTTTCATAACTGATTTAGGGTGATCCTGGTCTGTGCTATCATTGGAAGGAGCAGTTCTCTTCACTTTCCCATTGCTGAGTACCTCTTTCTGTAGCTGAATCAGGAAATTAACCTAGCCCAACTGAGAAATTCATTAGTTTCGTTTGGATCAAATCTTGGATTATGCCACAAATCCTCATGTTAACATGAAGAAGGATGAGGAAATGCATTACCTGGACAAGTGTATGGCAGATTGAGGTTGTCCTAAAGTAGCCACAAAACTGCAGTCTTGAAAGACGGTGATTGCTTGAAAGGGGTGTTAGCAGGTGTAGGAGTAGATTCATGTGGTTTCTAATGTCAGATATGTACCAGACACAAACTGTAAAAACATGATGTTATTCAACCTCATGTGTGTGTGTTTTCTTTTCACTGCCTTGTCCTTTGCGTACGCACCACCTAACTAGGTATCTACAATGCAGTTGCCTGCATCTAAGCCAGTCGTGCAAGACTCCCTTTTAAATCAGTGGAGGTCTAAACCATCAGGTTAATAGAGTCTAAGGCTCTGACCATCTCATCCTGAAGCAGAAGCCTAAAATGGATTAGATGAGGTTTTTC
This sequence comes from Stercorarius parasiticus, assembly GCA_013396915.1. Taxonomy (NCBI): domain Eukaryota; kingdom Metazoa; phylum Chordata; class Aves; order Charadriiformes; family Stercorariidae; genus Stercorarius; species Stercorarius parasiticus. Next base: position 633,867 of record VWZL01006771.1, read on the forward strand.
TCTGAAAGTGACTATTTCTCTCCATTTGACTATAAACAGAGAGCAGGGTGACTGGCTCTGCTGTAGATGTTTCTCTAAACTGAGGGAGAATCACTCTATCTATCTTGTCTGTCAGGGTTAAATCAGTGTTGCTATTTCAAAGTACTCTGAGAGAAGGGTCTTTAACTAGAAATGCGGTACGCACAAGTCACTGTTGCACTCTGGTTATGATCAGGTAAGTAGAGTTCCTGAACAGGAACTGTATATTAAATTAACACTACATTACAAACAATAATATAATGCATTATAGAACTGAGATCAAGATGGGGAATGGCAACCAACAAATCGATGTTGTCACAGTATAAGTTACCAGGTCCAAAGTTTGCTGTCATCCCAGAAAGACCTCCAAATACTTCACTGTATTTGGATCAGACACATATCATGTTTTGTGTGTTTAGCAAAGCCTCAGGAAAAATGCAGTAAGACTTTTGTTAATAGCAGCACCCCACTGAGCTAGAAAAAGCAGCTGGAAATTAACTGTCCCTGAAAACAATCACCTTGCACCATGTACAGAAAAGACAGTATTAGCAGTGGGATGAACAGTAACAATGCACACTACTACTGTTGAAATTGCTCCTGTGTCGGTGGCATAATACTTATTCTTGCCAGTGTTTTCACTTTTTATAGATAAATAAGCAGATAAAAGGTGAATTTTATGAAGTAACAGTAACTGTTAATTTTAGGGATTTTGTTTGTTGAATTCAAACATTCATAGGTATTTATTCCAGAGTGTCACACCTACTTCCGAGTATTCTTTTTTTAAAGTTGCCTTGTCAGAATTAAAGAAATAGCTAATAAAGACTGATCTTCAGGGAATAGAATTACAATTGGTATATTAAAGCTAAGCAATCTACAACAAAGGAGAAAGAACAGAGGGAAAAGGAAGTGTCCCTTGTTAAATATTTACCTTTTTTTGATGAAAACTGCCTTGTAAATGACAATATAATACAAGAGTTCCTTAGATAAGGTCAGCATTCAGTATAGAGTTAAGTCTCCCATAAAGACATTTCTTGGCACAGAAACTTTGGTTATAAAAATTTCATATAGGAAATGCGAAGTGCCATAATGTGGGACTTTGATCAATGATGCTATCCCGATTTGTAATTGTTTTTTTTAACAGTGATGTGCACAAAGGACTAATTTAAAAGCTCATTTTAGCTGCAACCTACCTCTTCCTTTTAATAACAAGAAAGTAATCTGATTACATTTTTTTCAGTCATCCTTGTGTCACGTATTAGATAATCTCCTTATAGTTTAAAACTAAAAATGCTAATGGATTGGGGAAATGGCTTTCTGCTTTCACCCAGAATATCTGTCTTTTTTATGCTTGTCTTTTGGATCATTTGTCTAAATAATAACCTTTAGTGCCCACTCCTTCCTTCCAATGAACTAAAAGACATTAATGATTAAAGTCAGTGAATACGCATCTTCTCCCTACTCTAGTTTTGCCAGCTGAGGTTAGCACTTTCAGCTGCTGCTTTTTTGGGAGAGGGGGGAGCTACAGGCATCCTCTCGCCGAGCTACTCATACGGTTACTTTCTAATTTGTCTCAATCAAAGCAGCCTAAGTTAGCTTAAACTAACTAGTTAATGAGCATCACCAGTCAGCACTGACTGAAAGGACATTGATCTCAGTGACAAAAAGAAAGCAATTATATGAAAAACTCAGCAGACGGCTTTCAGTCAGCAAATCTGTTGGGGCAGCCCTAGAAAAGAGGCAGTAATAAGCCCCCTTAAGGGAAGGTGCTGCGGGTGGTAACTTCAAGAGGCAAACCTGGAGATACAGGACGATACATTTGAATGGCCTTAGTCTCAGAATGAGGGAAAATAACTCATTTTTACAAAAGCAGCATGGAGAAGACAAATGACCAGCCCCAGGTCAGGTACAAAGATTGTGGAAAGTGTGGGAATAAGTGCCAGGCCAGAGATTTTTCTAGAGTATTTGTGTAGTTCATTTTTCATCATGCCTGACATTTAAGCTCTATAAGGACCGAGCTTTCAGAAATTGCTTAGCACATACCCTCTGGAAAAAAAAAAAACAAACACATCAACATTCTGAGTAACAGGGATGTATCTTTAAAATATTAAGGAAACAACTTTCCTCACCTGCCAATACTTTCTGAAATAGATGGAACTGACATACATTTGAAGAGCCAACAACTTTGTACTGCCTTGCAACTTTGGAAAACGTTTTCCAGAGGAAAAGTATCCTTCCACAGACAATCTCTCCCAGCAGCCCTTCCCTTTCATACAAGACCAAATTTCAGTTCTGCTGATCCCAGTGGTGACAGTATGACATGGGGGGAAACAAAACCTCAAGTAGACGGATGCCATGCCTAGAGACACACAGCAGAGTCCTCAAGTAACTTGCGCTGTTCTGAGGCTCTCACTGATTAGAATAAATTCATCTTGCCGCAAAGCTTTCAGTCTGCATAGTCAAAAAAGGCTTTGGATGTAAAGCAATATTCTTACATGAATCGGGCTGTTTTCTCCATTGATGACAACAAAGAATGACCCTATGAGGTCTGTCTAAAAGTCTGGTGCTGCTTCGATATTTCCTGTGGTGATAAATAGCACAATATTCTCAATAGTTGCAAATTACAAAAGAGCCAGAATCTACCTATGTATATTATGTAGTCACTAAATCACATTTTCATGGCACGTGGGAGGTGACCAGGAGACAATAGCAGACAGACAGCTAAAGGAATTGTATTCCGTTTGTTCTGCAGAAGAGAAAAAAAAATAATCCATGAATATAATTTAATAGAAAAGGAAATCTGTTAACAAAGATTATCTCAGCAGGATGCAAAAATTTACTGAAGCAACAATTCTATATGAACATTAATTTCCAGTGAATCATGCCATTATATTCAATTTCATTCTAAATGCGAAACCTGCCCTTGTGGCCTGTTCTCTGCTGCGAGATCGCTGTCAAAGCAAAGAACAATTACAAAATGTTCCCTCAGTTCAGAGTTCCTATTTGGTAAGTGACGCCCATATGATGCAGAGTTCTAAATGTGAAATTTGTAAAATGGAAACTGGATTTCTCCCCTTTTCTGGTATTTAGACAACACAGGAAAATTGGAAGGAGTTTCTAATTATTCACATTTTAGGTTTTAAGAAGACTGTATTTACCTGGTACTTGAAGCCAAATTAGTAAACGTAAAATAATGAACCACAATACTCCAGGACAGTATCTGAAATATTTGTTGTAATGTATTTATTTAGATATGGCATCACTAGATTTGAATGATGAATTTGTCGATTAAGCAGACTGGTATTTCTTTCAATATTACATTTTCTTGATGATATTTATATTTTGTCTGAAATACTGCTTTGAGTCTTAGAAAGTATTTCTACTTCACAAACAGGTGATAATAATTGTATCAGCATATTTTTTTGCAAAAGTAGCGCATGCATTTTCACCTAAATTTGGGATTATGGAGTTCAGCAAAATACATGCTTTCCACATTTTGATTTGTGTTGTGATGTACTGAAGAAGGCAAATATTGACATTTTCTCTCTTGTAAGGTAAATGAAACATCCCATTATTGGAAAACTCTGTTGGCCTGAATGACAAATTACATGATGAGACAGTACAGAGATGCAAATCTTGGAGTTTTAAAAGCATCTAATATTTTCTCAAATTATATTCAGCTGTATTTATCTAGCATTCTGTCATGCTGCTGTATTACTGTTATCAATAAATCTATAAATAGGATGTGAAATGCATGTGAGCTGTCTGTGCACGAATAAGGCGCGGCACAGCAATAAATTATAGAATAATATATAGTTTAAAATGTAGCAAAAGGAATGCCTTGACAAATCAACGCAACATATTTTGTCACTGAGGGTGAAAGATTCATTATGCATCAGCCTTGAGAAAGCTGGACTTCTGAAGCATGGGTCATCTAGGACATATGATGTAATGAGAGAATATGGAAACATGCATAGAAAGACAAAAATAATCTTCTGAAAAATAAAACTCTATTAAATTTTCAGGTAAAATACAAGTCCCGTGTAGCACTTCATTGTTCAACAGAGGTCAGGAGTGCAACACCAAAGAATAAAATAATGAAACCTGACTTCCTATGGATTTGGTCCCCACAGGAGATTCAAGACTGACCCTTTTTCTGAAACTGGGTCATGGGTGCTGGCTTTCATTTGTGTTTTCTGGTGTCTGCTGAGGTCCAAGATCATCTTGTAGCACTTTCTTCAGCTGAGAAATTCTTTCCTCTACCCAGACACCTATTTTGATGAAACAGGGAAATTCAGTGTTTCGGAGAACTCCAGGCATCTGCTGGATATGACTGAAACAGGCACTAGATTTCAAGCTGGTAAGAGGACAGGACGCAGACACAGACACAAACCCAGCAGGCTGCATAAGCCTAGAGTACAGCAAAGAGACTATAAATAAGACTAACCAATTGGTTTTCCTGCTGACAGCAGCGAACTGCCATGGGACATTTAATTCCCTCTGATCACATAAATGACAGACAAGTTGTCACCTGCTGTGTGCGACGGGCCAGGCAGAGTGGGGATGATCCCCTCCCTGTGGCAGGGGCCACCGGTCCTAGCAGCCAAATCACCTCATCCCACATGCCGCTGTGAATAGAAATGCCCCAGAAGTCAGCACCGAGCAGAAGCCGTAGACACAGAGGTTGTCCCTGACATGCTCAGGAAGAGACACCCAAGCTTGACAGGGTTGGAAAGGGTTTAACATTGGGGACAGGGCAAGTGGAGTAGAGGCCAGGGGTGCTGATGTCCCCCAGATCCTGCGGCCCTGTGAGGCGTTAGCGAGAGCCTTGTGCCTCACAGGCATTACGGCCTTAACGGCTGCAGACACGGCTATGAGGGACGAATTGTTACAGTCCCTTTTGTAACACAACGGACAAGCCTTACATTTTCTTAAGTATGCACTAAAAAAAAAAAAGAGCGTATCTTGACGGATTTAGCGGCTTTGGTACAGGTTTGCGGGACGGGCCACTTCACCTGGTCTCCTCTCCTCAGAGCTGGGCCCGTCTGCGGGGCCGCCCGGCGGCCAGCGCGCGGCAGGGGGCGCTGCTGACCGAAATGGCGGCGTCGCGGCGGAAGGGGAAGGTCGTCTCTTCCCCAAGATGGCGGCGCCCAACTGCGGCGTGGCCGGGGGAAAGATGAAGCGGCCGGCGGCTGCCCGCGCTCGCCGCGGCGGGAAGCTGGCCAGGCTGTGGCACTCGGTGCAGGAGTTCGTGCAGGCAGCCGGCGACCAGTCGCCGTTGTTCCCGCTGAAAGATGCGGAGAGGCAGAACCGCAGGAGCCGCCGGGACGCAAGGAAGGAGAAGCGCAGGCTCAAGCGGAGCCGCCGCCGCCGCCTCCAACGCGGCGAGCCGGTGGAGGCTCCCGCCGCCCCGGCCAAGCCGGCCCCTGCTAAAGCGACTCCGGGCAAGCCGACTCTTGCCGCCCGGCCCAGAGTCCCGGCCTCGCCCGCCGCCGCCGGGAAGCAGAGGCCGGGGCCGGCCCCGCCACCCTGCCCAGCTCCCCCCGCCGCCGTAACCGTCTCGGCGCGGAAGCGGGCCCTGCTGGAGGCCAACGAGGCGGAGGAGAAGGAGATCCGACGCCTGGAGCGGCGGCTGGGGCTGGGCAAGCGCCGCAAGAAGAAGCAGGAGGGGACCGCATTCGAGAAAGTGCCTCAAAGCTTCATGCGGGACGGGCTGGGCTACGTGCTGGGCGCCCTGGGCTCCCGGGCCGGCCTCAGCCAGCTCTGCGAGAGCAGCGACGAGGAGGAGGCCGCGGGGCCGCGGGAGAAGGGCCGGCCCGCGCCGGCCAGGGACCCGCCGGGGCCGAGGGAGGAGGAGGAGGATCCAGAAGACGCTTCAGACTCCTCCGAGGGGGATCATGTGGAGGGACGGTGGGAGAGTGAGAGCTCGTCCCCCGAGGACGGCGGGGGGTCGGAGGCCAGCGACCCCCCGGGCGAGGACGAGGAGGAAGAAGAGGAGGAGGAGGTAGGGTGTTCGTGTCGGATAACGCAGACCTGCTTCTCAAGGGACGTGCCACAACCTGGATATGAGCACTGCTGCTAAGAGCAAAGAGAGCTTATGTTAAAAATTAGTATCTGTTGGAAACTGATGTTTTGCTTCTGGATGATGGAGCATCTGAGGGAGCTGGGGCTGTTCAGCCTGGAGAAATGAAGGCTAAGGGGAGACCTTATCGCTCTCTACAACTACTGAAAAGGAGGTTGTAGAGAGGTGGGGATCAGTCTCTTCTCCCAAGTAACAAGTGATAGGACAAGAGGAAATGGCCTCAAGTTACGCTAGGGGAGGTTTAGACTAGATATTAGGAAGAATTTTTTCACCAAAAGGGTTATCAAACATTGGAACAGGCTGCCCAGGGAAGTGGTGGAATCTCCATCCCTGGAGGTATTTAAAAGATGGGTAGACGTGGTGCTGAGGGACATGGTTTAGTGGTGGTTTTGGCCGTGTTGGGTTGACGGTTGGACTTGATGATCTTAAAGGTCCCTTCCAGCCTAGACAATTCTGTGATCCCTGAGGTTCTGCCTATGCTAGGTCTTGTAGCCTGCATGGCACAAACTTAAACTGTTAGTGTCTCTGCAACTGATAAAGCCTGGATAAAACCAAGACCTAAGATGTCAGGTTTTAATAACAATAGCTTAAAGAAGACTTCACGTAAAGGGAAGAGGCTTTTTGCTTCTGTTGAGTTGGTAACTTGTATGTTTCTGTTCTACGTGAAGCTGTTCCATTGGCATTGGTTATTAGACGGTAAAATATATACTTAACTAAAAGTTTGGTATATTACTCTTAAATAGAAACTTATATTTGTGTTCAAATATTTAAAATGCTAGTCTCATTTGGTATCTTATTTTATTGTTTTCCTGGTAAGGGTCATAATCACAGTGCTATGAAGTATGTTCCCCCTCAAGTAAGGAAATTTCAGGAGATACTAGATGACAAGAAAAGAGAAGAATTGGGAAGACTGAAGAAAATGGTGAATGGTCTCATTAATAGGTAATGTAATAAGGAAAGTCATTAATCTTTGTGGTTCAATGTGACAGTGCTCATCATTCAAAGAAAAGTGGCAAGGATGTGACTTTTCTCTTCACAAACTGATTTTAAGTTGGCAATCATGTCTGCAATCCTTAATAATAATTGTCTTTGTTGATATAAATTTTTCAAAGTTGGTCGTTATAGAAGCTGAAAAATCTAGAAAATAAATTTAAGATTGGGCTGAATTCCACACAGCAGTTGCCTGCAAGTGCTAAGTATAATTCACTGTCAATTGGAATATGCCAATAAAAAAAAACTTCATAGTGGGAGTTATAAACGCCCCCAAAACCCCATGATTTTCTTTTTTTTTAATTAAATACAATTAAATTTCTGCAACACTACAACTGAGGAGGAGCAACACTTCATAGCTTAAAGTGCTGAAGAACAGAAAAAGTAATTAATACTGTCACACATTTTAATTTTGGAGTATTTTTAAAATAAGAAATCTATAGGCATTTTCTTTTATCTATGTTATCTGTAAAACGCAGGCTACAGTATGCAGTTTGCTCAGTCTTTTAGGATTTGATATAACCTTATATGTTAGAAAAGTATAAGGTATTTTCATACTCAGTTTCCCCAAAGACTGTGATGTGCCATAGTTACAACTGCTAAGAACAAAGTCTGTTTTCTTAATAAGATTGTTCAGTGTGACAGTAAGCACGTTGACAGTGCTTTGTAAATACTGCTGCTAATCTGTTTTTAATATGTAAATACTAAAAAAAAAAACAAAAAAACCCAAAAAACGAAAACCCAAAAAACCTAGAATTAAACATATGTTGTATTTTTTTTAGTTTAGTAAACACAGCAAAATACAAAACATCCTCTCCAGTCATCTTTTCAATGTTTCTTCTTAAGCCAAGCTAGTTTCTCTAAAAAGAATAGAGTAAATTGGGTAAATTGAAAATTGTGGAACAGTGTGAAGAGAAGAAAAAGTGAACATTGGATATTGTTTCTCAATAGGTTGAGCGAACCAAATTTGCCCTCCATTAGTGGACAGATGGAAGACCTCTACATGGCCAACAGCAGAAAGGACATGAATGAAACTCTGACAGATATTCTCATGAATGCTTGTGTGACTGCAGTTGCCATGCCTTCAAGATTGATGATGGAGCATGTCCTTTTGGTCAGCATTCTTCATCATAATGTAGGAGTTGAGGTAATTCTTGTGCTTGGGACTAATTTTGTTTAATAATACATATTGTAGAGCGTTTTCCTTGATATTTTGCTTGAATTGCCTTTTAATTTTTGATTGTGTATCACTAAAAAACATGTCTAGTTGAATTTCATCAGTATTTGTAGCTTATTTGCTCGGTGTCCACAAGTGAAAGGGACCAACTCTGTTGCTTTATCTGGTAATTTATTTTCTCCATGAGTTACCACTGGTTGGTTATAAAAACCTAATTTTTTTCATCAAAATCTTTCGGCATACATAAAACTGAATTTTTAAGCTTCAAGTTTTTTTCTCTTTAATTACACTAATCCATTACTGTTTTATTTGGTATATGAGGCTGTTGTTGAATGATACGTATCCAGATAAGGAGAGCACTACAGTTGCAGAATCCCTTTTAATCAGTGAAAAAAGTCCTTTTTTAAGCCAAAGCATCAGCAGAATTAACTAGGCATATCAATGACTCCAGAATATAAAAAACTTCAAAACGCATCACAGATTTTTGGAGGTTTTTCTTTTGTGTTTTTAAGCCTGATCAATAATTGAGATAAAATATCTCTTGCGTACTGTTAAGAAGCAGCTGAAACTACTGATGTCAATGGGAAGATTTTAGCTAATTTTAGTGAAACGTCCTTCAGGATACTGAGGTGTTTCAGCACCGTGTTCCCATCAAGTTAAGTTTTCTTTCTACATCTCAATGCAAAAGATGTATTGATGCAAGTTCTTCAGTTTGTCATGTAGTGACCTGAATGCTGTCTCTGAAACCGTACAAAATACCAGATGGCTGCAATTACAGCAGCTTGCTCCGTGCAGCCTTGCCATTACAATTTTTTTTCCTCTTTGCCACTTGAAAGGCAGTTCTCACTGCAAATATAATGTAATATTACACAGCTGTTCTAAGAAGAGAAACACAATCTTTTTAGAAGTTGAAACTTTGCAAAATACCTAGTAATAGGTTTTAAATGTAGATATACTAATAGGTATTAGAAATAGATGATACCCAGACTGTCTTCTGTGCTACTGACTCTCTTACACAGCATCTTTGAATCTAAGTATTTAGGTATACTATGAAGCCTCACTATTTTTTCTGTAAAATAAATGTAGAATATGCATTACACAAAAGTGTAATAGCACAGCTGCATTTAAGGTTAGTTTGAGCAATGCAGAACTTGGGATTCCAATAACTGTGTTTATACATTTATGCAATATGGTCATTGGATAGTTAAAATCTAAGCTGGTCAAGGCCTGTCATACAAGTCAGTACTGCTGCTAGAACTTCTGGTTTTCACAGCACCATAATCAATGGGGGAGGGAGTCTTGTTTAGCAGTAACGTGTTCATTACCTACCTATATTTTGGTATGCTTTCTAATTCCAGTCTTTAGCATCAGTTCTCTGCACAAATATAGAGATTCCAAAATTTCTTTTCCCAACTGTACCACTGAGAAATGGCTAAGACTTAATCCTCACTTCAAAATCAGCCTAAGCTCATGCTCAGTAACTGTGAAAACTTGGTATGTTGGGGATTGTTTTACAATTTTATTTTTTATCATCCTGTTAAGGGTTTTGTTCCAGAATGCTGAACTCTCTGATGCATTTTCTTTTTGACATGCAACTTTTACTGGATGAATGACTAGCAGTAACAGCACGCCAGCCTGACAGCTGGGAAGGTGCTAATTATGTGTTCATTAAAATTATGTAAACAAATTCTGATGTATGTGTACTGTAAGTTCATAACATTTGCTTTTCTTGCACAGACTTTAAAAGGCAACTGTATGGCATATATGAGGTGTAAATAACATACGCTTTAAGAAAATGTCACACCACTTAGATATTTGTATATGTAAATGTAGAACATCCGTATTGGTTGTGAGGAGTAACAATATTTCTTTAAAATTAATAGTGGCAGTGCCCCAAAAATGAATGTTTTACAGATGTCTGTAAAATCTACTTACGGTTAACTGCTGGGTTATTTTTTTTTTCCCCCCTTTAATGGAACTATTGCCAGGTTGGTGCTCACTTTTTGGAAGCTGTGGTGAAGAAATTTGATGAAATCTGTAAAAGTGACGCTGAAGGGAAAGAATGTGAAAATCTGCTTGCCTTGATTGCTCATCTGTATAACTTCCATGTGGTTCATTCCCTGCTGATCTTTGATATTCTGAAAAAGCTTGTTAGCGCTTTCACTGAAAAAGAGATTGAGTTGATTTTGTTTCTTCTGAAAAACGTGGGCTTTTCCTTAAGAAAAGATGATGCGTTGGCGTTGAAGGAACTGATCACTGAAGCCCAGAGGAAAGCAAACACAGCAGAGAAGAAATTCCGGGATCAGACTAGGGTATGTGTGTGTGTTTTAAAGATTTTCTGTTTATTTTGAATAGACTTTAATAAGAACTTGGGCACATGTTCATTTACCAATGTTTTCTGCTACAGTCCGTTTAAATTGTAAGTTACCATTAGCGTTCAGTTGTTGCATTCAGTTATTTGCATTCTTCTTGTCTGTCTTTCTCCATTAATTCTTAGGACACAGACACCAAACTGCTTGTAATGGGAGAGACTGGGACAGTTTTCTGTCTTATGCAGTGGACAGTGCTTCTGTTTTGTGATACTTTGTATACTTCAAAAAATGGTTGCTGGGGCATGGTGTTTAGCAGATTAAGCTTTGAATTGAAGGTTCAACACAAATGAATGTAATAAGAGTTAAAGTAAACATCCTCTGTATTTCCATTCATGTAATCTAGATTTTGGTGTATATTGCTAGCTGAGCTGCTTATTCTCACAGAATAGTAATTTCAAAGTACTCTCTCTACTAAATAAACAGCACATAATCTACAGAAATCTTTCTTTTCCCAATAGGTTCGCTTTATGCTGGAGACTATGTTGGCACTGAGGAATAACGACATGCGTAAGATTCCTGGATATGATCCTGAACCGGTTGAAAGACTCCGCAAATTGCAAAGAACACTGGTGAGAACTTTTTTGACATACGTAGTATAGCTATTCTTAAACGAGAAGTAATTATTTGTATTGTGCGTCAGCTTGATGGGCTATAGTATTTTCAATTTGTTTACCAGTCTGAAACTCTTGTGGACAAAAATCACTTCTTAGATCATTATCTCCTGTGTCCAAGTTAAGTCAGCAGTTAAGCAGCCTTCTGCAGAACAGTTTGAGAAGGGACTTAGCCAAAGACTTTGCCTCAGAGTCCTATACTTGAAAAAGAGATTGTGGGATGTTTAACGATTGTGCAGAAGAAATGAGTCATTATGACAAGTTCTTTTTTCTGTAGATTTTGGATGCAGACACCTGCTTCTGACTTCACCAGAATTATTTTGGAAGTCTTAATACTTCTGAATACCTGGATATTTCTCTCTTGGGATTTTTTTGGTGGAGAGAGGGCAGTTTGTCCAGAACAACCCAGTATAAAATGCATGAAAGTAATTGTCTCTCTGGATTGAGAACTAATTCATTTTCACAGAACTTGAATCTGACTTTAGAGTCCATGTATCTCCAACCTGAAAGTCACACTACTTGTCTACAACACCTAGAGCATTTTATTTTTCAGAAATTTGTAAGTGCAGGATGAGCACATCAGTGATAATAGGCCAGGCAACACTTCTAGACTCTGTTGTTGAAAATTCTTATTTTGTTCAAAGAGTTTAAGCTTTTTGTAGTTTTAATTGTACAAAACTTAAGGCAGTTTGTCATGTCATTTTGTTCGATCACAAGTGTTTGAAAGGAAAATCATGACCAGATTATAAAGGCTGCAACTGATTTTGAATGTCAGCATCAAGTCTGAATTCTAATCGAGTTTTATGATTGAAAGATGGCTACTTTTTAATGTATTATCTCTTGGGTTTTTAAATAAAAAAAAACCAAGACCTTCTAAATGCAGATTTAACCAACTTACTGTATTTGAGAAATTAGAGCGTATGGGAAACTTGTAAATTCTTTTGAGGTTGCTGACTGAAATTAAAGGTTGGGGGAGAAACGTGAGGATCTTTATGGAGATTAAGTTATTTGTTTTAAAGTAATCTAAAATAAATAAAGTATTTGATATTTCCCTTTTTGTTGTTTTTTGCTAAAGAAAGCTTCAAATAAAAGACTTTGGGGTTTTTTGTATTTTGTTATTCAAGGTTCGCAGCAGTGGAAAAGAAACTCAACTCCGTGTCTCCCTGGAATCTCTCCTCAGTGCTGATCAGGTTGGTCGCTGGTGGATCGTAGGGTCATCCTGGAGTGGAGCACCAATGATTGATGATACAAACAAGAAGACTCAGCAAAAACTGCATATAGGAAAGGTAAATCCAAGCAGTGCTAGTTATAAGTCTAAGTGTTTGTGAACTTTTGAATATTCTTCACACAGGTGAATAAGTTCATTTCAGAGCCCACCAAAAAAACCTTCATGGGCTCTTGTAAGACTAAGATTTTGGACTATAAATTTTGCTCTTACACTTTTCAAAGTGTTGTACTCACGTGCTTTGTAAGAGCTGTTACTACAAATGTTGTGGTATAGTGTGTTTTTTCTTATCTTATGGAACTGCAGAAGTAACGTGTAAGCGGAAGAAGAGTCTTGACCTAAAGTTTGTTTGCTGCTATGAATTCTGACAGGTAGTGTTGTCTGTCTGTGGGTGGCACCTTTCTAAGCTGGTTCTAAAAGTAGTGTGGTGGGATGGTCATGGTGACTTGCATTAGAGAAGCATGTCTTAAAAATAATCGGCACAATTAAAATACATTAAAATATATTTCCCTAGTTGAAAAAGCTCCTAATGATACCTGTGCCTCTGGAGGAAAGCTCAGGACTTTGGATTGATGCTTCATAGTTTACTGGAGATCTTCATTAATGGTCGTCTTAGGGGCTGCACAGAAATAGCTTTCTTAAAGCAAGCATAAATAAATTAGCATTTAATTATTTTTTTCAGGTGAGTTCAAAGATAATGGAGCTTGCTCGGAAGCAGAGAATGAACACCGATATCAGGAGAAGTATTTTTTGTGTCTTGATGACAAGTGAAGACTTTCTGGATGCCTTTGAAAAGCTTCTCAGGTAAGCACAGACTGGCACAGAAGGCAACCCAGAACTAAGAATAGCATTAGCTGGATTGGAAAAATAATATTGCTCGTCTGGGCTTAAGGGCATTTAATTGATAATACAATTAAATAAGTGCATAGCTAGGGATGCACGTAGGGGAAAAGGGTAGGAGAAGGACCAAAATCCTGGTGTAAGGACTAGTAGGGGACAGGCAGAACTGACTGGCAGTCAGAGGAAAGGAGTAGCTGCTGGTATTGTCGCTCATGTCTATAACTGTGATTTACAGCATCTTTTGACTTAAGAAGCCTGTATCTTTTTGCATTGAAGATGTACATCCCAGTCTAGTGGATGGAAGTCTGTTGCAAGCTTGCTTCCTCACAGAGACAGACCAGAAGCCCCTTCAGAACATCTCTTGGTTTTGTTGCCGGATTTCTGTACTACTGCCACTTCCTTTGCTTCTTGCTGCCTTGTTAAGCCATCTCATAGGTCTCTGTCCATACTTGCATGACCTGCTAGTGTTCTAGCACCTCCGCTTCCCTCTTGGAGGATTTATTAGCTTTGGATTTGCTCCAGGGTCACATTTCGTGTTAAGACCAGTTTCCTTACCACTTGGCAAACAGTTCTTCAGAAGAAAATGTGATCAGGGAAAAGCTCAAACTAAGCTTTTCTTTGTGTTTGTCAGAATATTAACTGTAAGTCTATAGTAACTGGGAGGGGAGAGATCAGGTCTGAACTTTTCTATTGCAGCCTTGTAATTCAAGGGAATTGTCTTACCAGGATGGCATGCAATTATTTAATTTGCTAACCAAACCAAAACAGACTTTGTAATAAACTCAACTAATATTTGATTAAATGCCACTTCTGCAAAACACAGCTTGGATTTAAGACTGTGATGGAGCCATTCCAATATCTTAATATGGCCTGTTCAATTAAAAGAAATTAGCTGCTGCTGCTGCAGTTCTTGCCAAGACCTGGTGGTTCAATTTGCAAATTGATCCTTGACTCTCATCCATGCTATTTAAACTAGTACACAAATCTGTATACAAACAGCCTTGGCAGAAAAACTCTGTCTGCAGATTATCTGGTGTGTGTTGATACTGATTTTTATACAGCAACTCAGAGGAATTCTCAAATCTCCCCACATCTGGCAGAGAATAATGGAAAGTACACAGAAGTTTCAGTGAAGGAATTAACTTCAATGTGAACGCGCGTTACAGAGTGTTTGGGAATTTATATTTGTATGTCAGTCTCATGAGCAAGAGCCTGAGAAATACATAAAGGAATATTTTTAACTGTGCTTGTTGATTCATCTGCTGCTGGATCTCTGGCAGAGTTGAGGTATGGTTAAGTGGTAATTTAAACCATTTTAAATCCATGCTGCTATAGTTCTGCTTGTCTTTCTCCTTACATCAAAAGAAAGTAATTAGTTTGAAACCACAACAGGTCCCTGAAGTGGTTCAGCTTGTGATTGCAGAAGTGTCAGTGTAAAGGGAGGACTGGGAACATCACTGGAGACAAAGAGAGTGAAACTTGATCTGTTTCATCAGCTGAAAGGCCGCACCTCCTTCACAAACAACAGACTCACACATGAGGGGGAATGAATGCTGCTTAAGTGTGATGAAGAGGCCTTTTTTAAGCTATTTTGTAGAGATGAAGAACTTGAAGAATATTTACATCTCAAAAAATAGAAACTTGTAAAAGTCTTGGATATCCTGTTGTAGTGGGGTGCGTAATTCAGGATAAGAGAGTATGTGACTACTAAAATCATTGAACTGCCTTTTAAAAGTTGGGTTTGAGTATTGCTATTTTTGGTCTAAAGGCAGCGATGGTCTTGGACTTCAACTGATGATAACTAACGTGCTTAGAGGCAGGCTTCTGCTGGTTAGAAATAATGTACTTCAGAGGCAGTTATCCCGTATACAGGGAGAAATTCTTTAAGTGATCGAGACATACAAGTCCATGGGAATGCTGTCACTCAAGAATGATTTAATAGGTGAGGTGGTTGCATATTCTTTACCTAAGATCATCAGGTTTATGAAATCTGTACAGGCTTATGGTGAAACTCAGCAGTGAAAGGCAATCCTGACTCTTAAATTTAGATGTTTAGGAATTATAGGTCTGGAAAGAGAAAATACTGCTAGGTCTGTGAGGAAGTGAAGGTAAGAACAAAGTTGAACATCAGAGTGCTGATTTACTTGCTTGCAATGATCTGGCAACATGAATATTTCCTTAATAAGCAAGTTATGATAGAAGTGATGGTGAACAAGGAAAAGGAGAGTGTGTCGAATTAGTGATTGCAACGTAGCTTCACAAGTCATCTATTAAATGCCTGTCCAGTGGCTGAGACCTGTGTATTTAAAAAAAAAGCAAACAAACAAAAACCAGCTTTTGTTGCTCTGTAATAAAATCAGATAGAACTTAGCCGATAAGAGAGCAAGCAAATTATTTCACAGGCACAGCGCTTATAGTGCTGGTCTCTTTTGGAGAGGCAGACTTCTAAGCTTTCACTGCGCATTAGCAATCAGCCTAGAAATCATCCCAGATTTTCATATTGTAAAACCTTAAATTCTGGGGGGTTTTGGCTGGAAGACAATATTTTCTCTGTTAATCTGGTATGTGTCTGTGGTCAAATGCAATGGCAGATGTCTGGAGGTGTATACAAATGAGGGGTATTAGACTCAAGCAGTGACAAACTGTACTCTACTGTCTGTAAATTAAGTTCCAGTGGAGTCAAACTTAGTTAGAAAATACTCTTGAGTTACTAACGCCATATGAAACTTGAGCTTGAAGCAATGAAAAGAATTTTGTTTGACGTTTTTCAGATTATAATACGAAGCATTTTTCATTTTAATTGCTTTTAATGCTGCCAAGCATTTGACAGCCCTGGAAGCTAAATCATATTATTCACAGAACAGGTGCATTGCAAGTTAGTTGCCATTCCCTGCCAGAGTGTCTCAGGCCTCTCTTAGGCTGGTCAGCTGTTCAAGTGGGAAAGCTGTTCAGTCCTTGGCCTTTATGCTGAGGCAGCCAACATAAGTACTCGTTGATAATGTTTTTCTTTAGGCTGCTGCTTTTTTTTATTTAAGGCGGTTTGAAATTATTGACTGCATCCTCTTAGGCTACCGTCAAACAATAACGAGTTTCAAGTATTACGTAGCATGGAGTTGACCTAGAGATGAAGAGATTCATATCACCAAGTAGAAAAAAAAAATCTTAAAATATTTTCTTAGCCCTAGTAAGTACCACAGAAGTGAAGGGCCTTGGAAATATTTCTCTCAATAGGCTTATACTGTTCCAAAGGCTGGTTTTGCTCCTATGACCATAGGTACAAGTGTGAGATAACTGCAACAGAGTCGGTCCTACAAGAACGGGGTTCTTGTTTTATTATTTAACCATTGTATTGGTGCACTGTTCAGCAGCGCTTGCTGCAGTGCTACTGCTGCATTCAAAGGCACAAGACTGCATGATGACAGTGCCCTCTCCTCTGTTTTTCTTCCTGGAGAGCTATAAACATGGAGTGGGCCATCTTTCCTTCCACAGGGGGTAATTATACTTGTATCATTGCACTTCTGCCTGTTACGGTCTTACTTTTGCTGCCACTCCTTTAACGCTAATAATACTGTAGTATTTCTATCTTGCCATACTGGGATACTGATTTAGCCCGCTGTCTTAAGGGTTTGACTCCATTCAGTGTTTTAAAGACTTTGTAAGAACTTTCTAACAAGTAAAATTTAATGTGATGTTTGGAGGGTATTTTTTTAAGTATTACTTTCTGATGCTGACTGTAGCTCTTACTTCATGGCAGTAATTTTTTCCTTACTAAATGATTCTCGTTCTCTTGCTAAATTTTAGGCTTGGACTGAAAGATAAGCAGGAGAGAGAAATTGTTCATGTTATCCTTTACTGCTGCTTACAGGAGAAGACATATAACCCCTTCTATGCATTTTTGGCTGGCAAGTTTTGTGAATGTGACAGACGATTTCAGGTGAAGAAAAATCTGTTTCTACTTTGTCATTATTGTGGTTTGGAAAACAGTTATTAAATACCTGAAAATTAATGCATGCCTGTTAAGATCTTGGTTCAGAGGAAAAATTCTGCCGTTATAGCTATGCATTTGATAAGGCACACTCATGGTCAGATCTGAATAGGAAATAAAATAACTACAGCAGAAGCTTTGCTTTTCTCTGGTTTACACATTTTAAAAGAATTGAACAGTCTAATCAAGCATCTCTGTTACTTAACAGAGGGGTCATAAAGAATATAAGGTCAAAAGGTTTTGTTATGTTGTTACTTATTTAAACAGTCACTTGATTTGTACGAAATTTTTTTTCTGTTGACATCTAGGTGACATTTCAGTTTAGTATTTGGGACAAAATCAAAGACTTAGAAAACCTGTCAGCTGCCGCTGTCTCCAACTTGGTTTCACTGTTGGCTCACTTATTAAGGACAAAATCATTGCCACTTTCAGTTCTCAAGGTTGGTGTGTTTTCTTTTCAAAATACTTCTGTGTTTTCCTTACGTTTGCTAGTCCTGTGGAAACTGTATTTTCTCTGTTACCCAACTGTTACTTTAGCTATTCATGGTCATAAGCTAAGACAAAACATTTTATAAAATTACCATATTAATCCAATTGATTACAGTACTGCTATAATTTGGGGAAAAGGGAACCTGTGGTGACCCAGGCATACAGAAAGTCTACAGTTCTATATCCAGAGCAATGATAAGATTATTTTCTTTAGAGTATCCAGAGTTAGTCTGAGGCCCCTTCGTTAACAGGCTTTGTCGGTGGATTTTGTGCTACGCTTTTTAGCTGTGCCAAACTTAAGACTCGGTATATATGGGAGACCAGTTGGTGTGCTAAAAGCTGTTCATTTAGAAGAGAATTCAGCTGTTTGAAATGCTTGAATTAATCTGATTGTCCCTCTTTCCCTACTAGGTAATCGAATTTAGCGAACTAGATAAACTGAAAGTACGCTTCTTGCGACAAGTATTAAGCATGGTGTTAATCAAAACAGATCCTGAAGAACTTTGTGACATTTTTGTGAGGTAAGTGATCAGAGAGATCTCCAGGGAACCCTTGGTGAGTAGTAATTAAGAAGATAAGAAGTTTGCTTATTTTGTTTGGAATTATACAGTGCCTCTCCCAAAGATCAGCCATCCAACCCTTAAAAAGTAAGCTCTCCTGGGTGAGGGCAGGGGGGAGCGTATCACTTGTGTGTTAGTGCAGGCTGTGATATAGATACAACTGAGAAGTGTTATACAAAATAAGGCTTTCAGATATTCAGTGTATCACTTTGGTCATAGGATTTTCATGGGCAGAGCTCTGTCATTAACTTGCTTTCCTTATTGCTTTACCATCTGTGTGCAGTGGGATTCACTCTCCCAGCAGTCTTTGCTAGAAGGTATCTTTAGTGTAAGAAGGAGAAGTAAAGAAATGCACATGAGGGAAAGGTTTGGAGGATTTTTATTTTTTTTTAAATCAACATTGTCTGGAAAATCTTATTTTTGTATATGGCCAGCGTTGCTGCAAAATCTCCATCCTTGGAGCTGCTTAGGGCTCTGAGCAGCAGGACCACGCCTGGATGTTGGTCTGGCTTTAAACAGGGGATCAGACAAGATGACCTGCTGACATCCTTTCTGACTTAAATTATTTGCTATTCCATGATTTTGTGGTATTAAACTTGCAAAGTTGCATAAAGCTAGAAAAAATTAGGTAACAATGTTTCATCTGTTATGCTGCAACACAAGGAAGCTCAAACATGGTGTTTGCCTCATTTTGCTGTAATGTAATCATGTACATAAAGTCTAAGGCTTGAATATTCCATTTTATTGTTGAGGATCAACTGTATGTTGAGTGTGTTTGGGCTGTTTGCCAAACCAACGTAGACTTGCTGGTAATTTGAAATCCTCTTCAGAAAAGCTTCCTTTATAAGTTGGATTTTTTTCTATGTCTCTATTTGAAGAAGATAAAGAAAATAATTAAACTTCTGAAACAATAGGAGACTAAGTACCATTTTTGATCTGTATCTTTACAGGATATCTGACAACCCCAAACTGGGAATGCTACGGGAAAGCTTGAAACTCTTCCTTACCCACTTTTTACTGAAAAATGCACAAGCTCAAAAAAATCCTGAAGAAGTTAGCTTATTAAAAGAAAGAGTTGAACTAGCAAACAAGGCTTTGCAAGCAAAGGAACCCAAATTGAAGCTATAGTTCTGTTCTTCTAATAAAACATATAGAAAACCTGAGTCTGTATGAAGATGCAAAGCTTTGTTAATCTTTCAAACCCAAATAATTGAGAATGAGGAGAGCCGTGTTACTCTAAAAGATCTGTTTTTTGATGTAAACGGTTACTTTGCCCTAGGCACTAGTTACAGGTTTAATTGAAGGTGATACAAGGCCTGTTTGGAGAAAGGGAAAATGTATTTTTTGTCATGTCCCTTTTTAGCATAGAGTGCTTCATGTTGGCGGATAGTATCTGGAGAAGAGGATGAGTTTCTCTTGTATGATACTCCCAGTCATCAGTAGCGTTCTGTGTTGCATATTCTAACCTTTCATTTAAAATAATAGCATAATACTGGCCACTGTTTGTTAAAGAAGCAGCCTTAGCCAGAGGCTTTTAGTAACTAATTATTGTATTTGCCTGAAGAAACAGGCCACTAGATGGCATGAGTACTGGTGAGTCAGTTTTGGAAGAAAAGAACTTTTTTCTTAAAGTGTTGAATTTATCTGCTAATTCTGTGAATTGTTTACCTGACCGTCGGTCCGGAAAAGATCTTCAGTTGGATGCAAAGCTGTAGTAAAACGACTTGAAGATCTGACTTTGCCCAATTATATTGGGCTTAGAGATCACAGCATAGTTTTATTGCTCTTTTAGCCTGATTTTCGCAACTTTAAAATTGGAGTTGCCTAATCGGATTTTTCTAGGCGTAAAGAATATCAATACAAGTCTTTCAATAAGAGAATACCTTCCTCAAGAATTTGCTTGCATTTTCTGTTCAGATGTTTAAAAAAAAAAAAATCACGTGCACTTCTTTCGGTAACACTCGGTGTTAATGGTTTGTTTCTTTTGTCACCTCACCACTACACATTAAACTGAGATTTTTCTAAAGGCTTTGCTGTTTGTATTAGCTTTACTCTAGCTGACTTGCCAGGAAGGGAATGATCTTAAAGTGGGGGAAGAGGATGAAGCACTTTCTTGTCTGCAATATGCATCGGCGTAATCTACCTGTGCTAGAGCTGCCAGCCCTATTTCTATAACCAGGCTTGCCCTTGGGTGTTCAATAGTCCACTCACTTACGGTGCCTCCTCATTGCGTTTGATACCAATTGATCTGTTCAGCTGCTTTGGATCTTGTCCCTGTTGGGAAAATTTGCTTCCCGTAGACATCCTCCAGAAAACTTTCAGTTCTGCAGCAAGAAAGATGGACAATGATTTTTAGAATTCTTTTTAATTTTTTTAATCAAAGAGTTGAATGTAGAATACTCTGCTTGCTCAGTTGTATGAGCAATGTTTTCAGGCGGAGGAGCGCTTCCCCCAGCAGCCAGGGAGCTGTTTTTCTCACCTCTCCTCTTTTGGAGAGGGCAAGTTGTAGGGAACAAGGTGTGCTGGGACCAGAGAGACACAGTTTTAAAATCCCAGGTTACACGAGCACGGTAACAGCTAACACAGAAGAGATTACTATCCAAAGAACAAAGCAAGATGCTTTCTTCAGCTTGTTCCATACCGTTGGCAGCTTTTAAGCATACAAAACTGGCCATTTCCCCTCAGTTGCATCTTACTTGCCACAGGCAGAAGAGGAAAAAAAAAATTTCTAAAATTCATAGCCATTTAAAAAAAGTATGGGCAGCAGAAGAACTGACACTATTTTGATGGATACAAAAGTCACCACTTCGGAGACTGCATGTGAACGGCTCCCTTGCAAACAACAGTGCTGAACCTCCTGCTTAGTTTTGGGGGATGGACTCGGGAGAAAGTCTGTGCAAGCGCCTAGAAACTGGCTGCCGTGGAATGCACGGGACCTTGGTGAGTAAAAACTGCTCCCCCTAGACTGCAGCAGCCACCTAATTAATTACCTTTTTTTGCAGGAGTTTAGGTAGACCCAGCATTTCAACGTGTTTGTGGTTTAATAATACATAAATGGAAACACATTGCTGTAGCTGAGAGATTGAGGCAACTTTGCTCCTCGAGATAAATCCTGAAACATCTTCCTTAAATTAAATGTGACAGGCTGCCGGTTCCTTGTTTGAGCGCTTTGCTGGGCGACCAGAATTGACCACACTTTGCTGCCCGGGGAAAGACCCATAGTGTTTTATGGGTCTGAATCCATTCACTTGCTGCAGCTGCCTGAGGTGGTGTGATGCAGGTGTTGCTATGCAGTTAGAGGAGATGGTTTTAACCTTACACTCTAAAATTACAATTGCTGGTTTTTTTTTTTTAACAGAAACTTGCATTAGCTATTTTTTTTTATCCCAAACAGTTACTAGGTTTTGTTCAAACTTACATTATTATGCTTTGTTGCTAAAGAAAACAGATTTTACCTGCCTGCAGCTTTTCCATTTGTCACGTTTATATATAAACATAAATTTTTTTGAAAATCTGAATTTTCAAGGAAAGCAGCCAAAATACACTGCCAGTCCACAGTGCCATAGTCATGGTACAAGGGCAGTTGCTGCAGGTGGTTCTGCATAAGTCCTGTCCTCTCACTGTGATTCTGTGAAGGAATAACTGCCAAACAGAAATTTGAAAATTCTAAGATAAATGTGAATTCCTGAGTCTCGGATTTTGCCATGTTTAACAGTGTTTTTCCGTGGTCCCACTGACCAAACTGCCGGAGCTTGATGGAGGTGAAAGACCTGTTAGAGCATGCTGTTACTGTATGTACGCATCTGCAAGCTCTCGCTTCTGCGGTCTACTCACATCCCAAGGATACAAGGCACATGAGAAAAGGAAAGTTGAGATTATTTTTTTTTCGTGTATTTATATTAAAATATAAATTACATTTTTGTATCAGGTATTTTACAGATACTATATATAAATGTATGTATACATATATAAAATATATATTATGTATTTAAAAATATATTTTTTTATATATATATCATGTTTTTAACCCTGGAGAAGAAACTTGCCACCAGCCTCGCCCTGCCAAAGCATCTCCTTCTTAGAGCAGGGTTGTCGGTGCTGTGCGGTCTCTCTGTAGCAGCAGCAACTCCAAATGCTGCAAAGCTGCCCGCTAAGCACCGCCTGCCAGCAGAGGCTGCTGGGGAAGTTACGCTGGACTTGGACACGTTTTGCTTTGTCTGCCATGGAATAAATGTTCGATAACACACACACGACATACAGCGTGTTGCAGTTTCTTCCTATTGAGTATTAATCTGTTAGCCAACATCAAACTACCATGAGAAACATTCCTTGATCATTCCAATAAGAAAGATGCCACTTAAAATGTTGCAAAATTCTTCCATGAAGGAGGTTTGGGGGAGTTACTACTTCATGAGCAGAAATGGGCTCTGAATTGGTAAAGACGCACTACACCAGAGGAGCAAGCAGCTACAGTTGCAGCACTTATCCTTACGCCTGACAAGCCAGTGGAAAATACAGCGTGATTTGCTTTAGATGCACTTAACTAAAAGCCGGATGTTTGATTTTTTTTAGCTACATAGCAGAAGATTTCAATTCCCCCTTTAAACAGCACTATCCTCTTATAGCTATTATCATGGTTTCAATTTTTGTTTTCTTTTAACCTGGACAGTGATGTTTTAAACTTTCTCTGTTTTCTGTATCAAAATTAACAGGGCAGCAAAGTCTGGTTTTTAGCTTTGGCCAGAGTGTTATGCGGATAAATCATATGTGAGTCCTTTTGGCAGGTTTTAGCACCGCACCTGAATGGGCCAAGTATCTGCAGGGCTTTTTTTTTAACTTGACGTTTTTCCATTGTCCCGCACGCCGGGGATGAGGGGTTGATATCAGCGGCGCTCGGAAAAGCGCAGATGCAAGCGGGTCTGCCCTGCCTGCTGCTGGCGAAGGTGTGCAACCCAATACCGTGCTTAAAGCACATCTGGGATCGTTTCATTCGCATTGTTCTTACGGGTGAACTTTGCACGTGAAAAGTTCCAGCCCGGGAGCAGCGCGGTGCTAAATGTGCGCGACAGTGCTCTCAGCTTAATACATACACAAGTGGCAGCTCTAATACTCACGTTTTTTGGTGCGTTGAGTGTAATAGCAGCTTAGTGCCCGGCTACATCCCATGTGTGCGAGAACCAATATGTGATTATTTTTTTGCCTGCAGTAGGTGAAGCACTATTGTTTTCAGGAGACAATTTGATCCGTAGGGTCGCTTTTCCAAAGGCAGGGTGTAAGTTTTACCCTAGACTTTTTGGGTTGGATGGATTTCAGGAAATTGGAGGTAGAGATATGACTCTTTTACCATATGCCACTTTTTGTGATTTCATCTCCTGGAGGAACTTTTCTTCACCCTCCAGTAAAGCTTAGTTTACCGTGAGGCCCGCAGGCGTGGACATCACAGCTGCCCGTATAAACCAGCCCTGCTGTCCTCAAATTCTGGTGCAACCTGCAGCCTTGCTTTAAAACTAATTCCAGTAGCCTTCCGCTAATTTAAATGCATGCACAATTCAGAATCGGATATCACATGGTTTCCCTAATAAAGCTTTAAGGAAATGAAATGAGCATCTATCAAGAATAAGTTTAGGGAGAGCCAGCTGGCACCAAAAATTCCTTAAAACTGGTGTCCTAGGACAAAACAGTTCAGACACCAAAACGAGCTCACTTTGTGCAAACAGAGAGCTTTAAAGTGAATACATTAAAAAATGATTAAGTAATGTAGCTAGAATGGGAGGTACAGAGTAAAACTTGCAAATAGAGACCTTTTTTGAATAGTTCCTTTAAAGCCTTTTGTCAGTAACAGTGAAATGGTTGTTTCATTTTCATAAGTGAAAGATTTCCAAGCATGACACATTTTTCATTAAAAATTCCATTATGGACCTTTTACCGTTCAGTCGGTAAGTGGACCCTCAAATCTCTCTTGGGTGTGCAGGCACACACGGCCCTGGCGCGAAATAACAGGGAATATTGTTAGGAGGCAATGAAGCCCATGGTGGGAACCGCCTTCAGTTACAGTCAGGGGATGGAGCAACACATTTTTCCAGTATAGAGACAATAAGCTGAGATATGCTCGGTGTCACCTTGGGGAAAAATAAGTCATCTTGATTGGATTTTCTGGGCTTGCATCTTATTCACAAAACCATCTCTCCTCCTCAGCCAAAGCCGTAGATTCTGGATGGAGGGGTTTTTTTTTTCCTTACTCTGTAGTTCAGTTCACCCTTAAAACTTGACTAGATGGTGTTTACTTTCCAAATTTCCCTAACTAAATGGTTTGAAAATAAGTCTTGTTAGTCTCTTGAAGATTTTTGTTCTGCAGGTGCTGTGCGGCAGAGATTAAGAAGCAGTGCGGAAAAGCAGGGACAGCAATTGCAAATCCTAAGCGTTTCCTACGATGATAAAAGCTGTCGAGAGAGGCTCCAGGGAGCTCTTCACCAGCGCTTCAGAGCTCGAGCAGCAGGCAATAGGTAGGCTGGAAAGCTGCTGTGGGTTTTGAATCGGTTGGGTTTTCTCATCTGTCGTCTGAAAACCACGTGAGAATCGGATCTGGAGGGACACTAGACCCATCAGTGTTTCTTGGGCTGCCCTTCTTTTGTGAAACGTTACACCAAGCTTGTGAGTTTAAAGGGGTCTTCAGGTTGCTGAGGGCTGGAGAAGCAAATCTTTATTCCCAGACAGGGTTTTGACACCCGCACGGATGCTGAGTAAAACTTTCCCTGAAATGGCCTCCTCCAGGGAGGGGCCAGGGCTACCCAGGGCTGATGTGGAGCTCTCGGAGGCACAGGATTAACAGGTTTTGCAGAAGAACACATTAAACTTTTTCAACATTATCCCATATTCCTCTGCTGCTAAAATCGACCCTCAAATCCAACGTGTAGATGTATTTATCAGTCCTAAAGATGAAGATCTGGAAGAATAAAGGAGTGGGGGTTTCAAGTATCTTGCCATCCTTAGCTGATGAAAGAGCTTTCTTCCTCCCATCCCCAAAGCACTGAGCACCCACGAGGAACCGTAGTAATGAGAGAGGTGTCCTCTCTGGGCAGTTCCAGAGTCACCAGAAGAGATCTTTTTCATGGTGCATGGTGGAGGCTGTTGGGAGCTCCTGCTCTCCGGGTGTGATCCAACTTTAGACACCTAAGTTGGCCTTCCCATCTCAACGTGACTCCATGGTCCCTGCGGGTGAAGAGGTCATACACTCCTCCCCTCGCTGTCCTACAGCCAGGGAACCAGCACGCTGGTTTCACTCATNACCTCCTTCATGAGCTTTGCATCACCTAAAACCTGCATTACACTGAACAGCATCTGATTGCGGGCTGAAGAGTGAAAATGTGGATAAAATTTATAACTTCTATTATGATAAACCATATACTTACACAACTGTTATTCCAGCTCCTCCGTAGTCATTAACACTGGCCGTGATCCTTTCGTCAGAGGTTTCTAAGACACACGAAAAGGCAAAAAGGGGGGAAGACCAGCTGTTTCATGAGGTGAAGGATGAAGAAAGGTGAAGTAAGTGGCACACATTGTCAAAGCAAATTACCTGCAGAATGGAGCCAAGTGCCGTGATGCTCTGGGCAGGACCATGGAGGCAGCAGATCACTGTCTCGCATCAAGTGAATCTACTTCTCCCGGCACCCTCATCTCACCTGCTCGAGACCATGTGAAATGCTCATATATAGCTTAAAAATCCTCAGCCCACAGTCAGTCAGGCCCTTCGGAGAAGTTGGGGGGCTAAGAGCATGGGAGGGAGAAATGGAGGTAGTCAAGAAGATCCCTGAAGGAGGGTGAGAGCCGCGGCAGGAGCTGGGAGGGGAGAAGGAGGCAGCAGAGACAGCGGAACCACTGGCTGACGCTGCTGAAGTGTCATCTTAATTATCCCTGGCAAAAGAACGGTGATTAACATCAATGACTGTGGACAACCTTTATGTAATTACTCATTAACATTTCTAAAATTGCACCTAGCTGCTACAGCAATACATGCTTTATAGATTCATCAAGTTGAAGTCCAGAAAGAATCATTAGATCGTCTCTGCAGACCTCTGCGCATCGCCAGCCGCTATTACACTGCAGAAATTAGCACCGGAGGCGGCTCAGCGGATTGTGCTTGGCTTTCATGTACTTTCCAGAAAGGGCATCCAGGGATACCAAGCGATGGACAATTTGCCCCATCCCTTGAGATGTTCTAAATTGGGATCGTTCCCCTGCCCCATCCCCAGGTTTAAATCCATGCTGGCTGCCTTTTGTTTGTATTTATGGAAATGGTACCCACAGCCCAGCAGGGCTGGATGGGAACAGGAATTCTCCGTCCCCGTCTCCTCTGTGTGGGAAGAGGGGAGGGAGCCCAATTGTAGGCTTCTGCATTGTCCATCTGTGCTCCCTCTTCAGACACAACTCCCACCTGCCAAAAGCTACCATCGGCCAAGAACATTAGCAGAAGTCCTGTGAATAATAATTTCAAATAATGGATTAATTAGAGGAAATTGTGATCTGCTTGCAAATGTCCTGCAAGCAGTAAAATGGAGATAAGCCTTCCAGCTATGCAATTCATTGCAAGCCACTGGCTCTGCTGGCTTTACAAGAGGAAAAGGGTGTCATTCTTCTCATCCACTGATTATAGAGACCAGTCCCAGTTAGATTTAACTCAGCAAAACCTGTTTCTTTTCCAAAAGGAAGCCGAAAACCAAATTTTGATAGTAGCTTGTGATGAGAGAAAGACTACTAGATGACTACTCTGACCTCCTACACATCGCAGGTGATCCTATTTCCGTGCAGGCACTTCCATTTCCAAACAGGGAGAGCCCCAGGAATTCAGTTAAATTAAAGCTCTTCAGTCCTCAGAGTGGGGAGAACAAGATGGTAAATAACTCTTGGGCCCACCGTCCTTGCAGAGGATTCTTTGGAGGAGACATTACACGACCCTTCGCTCCTCAGGGCAAGAAGAATAAGCAAAAAGTCCCAGAAAAGAGAAAACGACCTCATTTAATCTGTGACGGGAAGGATTCACGGGTCCGAAGCAGCCACTCGCAGTCACCGGGGGAGCGGTGGGCATCTAACCTTCCCATTTCTGTCCCTTCTGCTGCCAGCCGGGCAGGCAAAAAGGGAAGGGGGATAAGGCAGGGAGGAGGAGGAGGGAATGTGGGACAGGGTCTCCCTGAGACCTAGAGAAAAAGCTGACATTACTCCCTCAGTTTTGGATGAGCATAACAGTTTGGACTTCAGAAATAATCAGTAGGCTTTCTGCTAGTGAAGTTTTTCATTCCCAGCAGTTTCATGGAGAGTTTGAGGGGGATTATATATTTATGGTTTCCCATTTGAAAGACTTTTAGCAGGTTTACCTGGAACATATGGATCCTATTTTGGTTCTTTTGTTTTAGCACTTAATGCTTATGAAATTGCCAGTTAATGACATCCATGCCTAAACCATGTTGCTTTTTAAAGCAAAATGTCTCGCAAAGGTCCATGTTCATACTTACCACTTCTCAAGTACAGCAATGAAAGTTTTAAGAGGCTTGTTACCTACTGTGTCTGGGGGAGGGAACCGACCGAATAATGAAATTATAAACGGGGGGTTAGATTAAAGCCTTGCTGGCCCTGCCTGCGCTGGGTTTCGAGGCAAAGCCACCCCACCAACACCAGTGCGGCACCCCGGGGGTGGGTGCGGGGGGGATCCCAGGGCGATGCTTAGCCTGAGAGCGCGTCCCCTCCGTCCCCAGCCCGGCCTCCGGCTGACTCGGGGCCGCGGGAGATAACGGGGCACCTTTGATGCTGCCCGGCCGGGGGGAACCCCGGGACACCCATTCTCCGGGGACACCCACCTCCCCGGGGGACATCCATCCTCCCGGGGACACCCACCCGCCGGGGGGACACCCACCGCCCGGGCCGGGAGGGGGCGCGGAGGGGAGTGCGGAGCGTGTCGCCCACGTTACCGGGCTCCCGCTAATCACCCTGAGCCTTTGGTTGCGCTGCACGTGGGGACGAGGGTCCTGACTTCAAAAGAGCGTGGGAAATCCTGATTAAAAGGCTTTTCTCCCCCGTTGGGATCGACACCTTCTTTGAAGCCCTTCCAAGCGACAATGCAAACGCACCCACCGCCAAAGGACCGTATCTATATTTTAGGTGACTTTAATTTCTCTCTCCCCCCGCCTCTTGCTCTCTTCCCCCCTCCTCTCCTTTCAGTTTTGGAAACACCTGGTAAGTTGTAAAATGATTTACGAAGTGAAAGTGTTAAATGAGGCCACCAGCTGTAAGACTGACAGAGCTTTATGAGTTTTATTAGGTGCCCTATTATGGAAAATAAACTTTAATCCGTCCATAAAAACAGAATCTGAAAAACATATTTGCCCTTGTAGTCTGGAACACTGAAGGTATTCTTGTGAGACGCTGGGCTTTAAAGAGATTAATTTTATTGAGACAGACACAATACACCGGTAGGACTTTGATACAGAGTCCGTGAATAGTTGCCTGTACCCCGCAAGGCGATTTTTCATAGGGCTGAGACACGTTTGGACACACACCTCTTGGGCATACAGTACATTTCAGGCCCGAAGGAGCACGTCTGCCAGTTTAATTAGCTGGTATTTAATTGAAAATGAATGGCTGAGGGAGTATCTTTTTTTTGGGGGGGTGGGGGGGTGATCTCAGGCAGCTTTTGATTTTTTATTATTTTATTTGTCGCTAACTTTTTAAAGATAACGATGTGTCCTCCAGATATTGATGTATTTCAGATATTTTAGGGTGTAAACAGGAGGTAAATGCTGCTGGAGGTAACTCGGAGGCGCCGCCGAATGTAGGGCGGAGGAGCCGCCGTGGTGCTGCGCGGCCCTGCGCGGCCGTTGCGCGGAGGTTCACCCACGAAGGTGCAGCCGCAGCCAGCGGCGTGGAAAATCGCAGGGCGACTAAAGCTTTCATTTTTCTGTATCTCCTTAACCTGTGGCCGAAAGGAAATCGTTTACAAATTTAAGTCAGAGCCCCAGACACGATTTTTTGCGTGCGGGGGGGAAGGGATCGATCGAGCCCAAATCAAGTTTATCCCGAGCAAGTTTTCTGGCATGTGGGATCCATGCAAATTTATGATTCACCCCGTGAGCGTGTGTGATTTACGGCGTATCCCCTCGGCGCGCTGGGTGTGCCGGGCCGGTAAACTGATAACTAAAACTGCATTGTCCCTAAATGCCACCTCCAGCCGCGC
Organism: Stercorarius parasiticus; assembly: GCA_013396915.1. Taxonomy (NCBI): domain Eukaryota; kingdom Metazoa; phylum Chordata; class Aves; order Charadriiformes; family Stercorariidae; genus Stercorarius; species Stercorarius parasiticus. Next base: position 663,437 of record VWZL01006771.1, read on the forward strand.
CGCCCGAAGCCCTCCGCGATGGACAACTCTTTTCCTTCGTGTCATCTCATGCCATAATCTCGTGTATCCGCCAGCCTGTGCTGTACAGCACGGGTTGCTACAGAGGCCGTTTGGAGGGGCCACGCTGCTCTCACGTGAAAGGTTAATGCAAGGTTGTAAAAAATCGCGCTTTTTTTATTTTTACAGGAGTGGGAACGCTCCTTATTTCGGAGCTCTTCATCCTCCGGCGATTTACGGGGGAGCGGCGGTCTCCGGGATGCGGGGGCCCGAGGACTGCA
>VWZL01006771.1:668218-711328 GCA_013396915.1 Stercorarius parasiticus
GGGCGGGGGGTTAACGGGGACAGGGGGGACACACATGGGGACAGTCGTGTGCCCAGCTGCTCTGCGCGGGGAGAGACACACACACCCCTTCGGCGGCCGTGGCTCCCGCCGCGTATTCGGTGACCGCGTCCCACCACCCTTCCCGCGCACGGCAAATATTTGCCGTAAACGCGCCGCCGGCCGCTTTTTAACGAGTCGGAAAGAATAAACACCTGTGGGTCAGGGAGTCACGCCTGCCACCAACCCCCGGGTTTGTCAACAGTGTTATTAGACCCGCTTATCTACGGCAAACAGGCCCGGACAGAAACGGGAAAGAGCGGGGCGAGGGGTCGCTCCTTCGCCGGGGTCCGGTTTCCCCGGGGGGGGGCGGCGGGGACTCCGCAGAGGCGGTGTGAGGGGAAGGTCAGGCTGCGGCGCGGACCGCTGCCAAGGTAAACACGCTCTCCCCTCGGAAAGCCTTTGCCAGCCCCCGGGAGAAGGCGCTTGGATGCGGGAAGTGCCCGTGTCGCGGCCCCGCCGCCGTGTCACACCCCCCCGCCGTGTCACACCCCCCCGGGAGCAGCCGCTTCGCACACGGGGGGCGGCGGGGCTTGAGACCCCGGGGCTGCCGGTGTCACCGTGACAAAAGTGTGCTGCCCCCGCCCGCCCCGGGCCCTGGGGTGGGAAAAATAAAAGCAATGAAAAGGAGGGAGGAAAAGGGGAAAAGAAAGGGAGAGAGAGGCAAAAATAAATAAAACCGGAGTGCAACACGGCCAAGAAAATATGCGACAGCTTCGCTCCTCGTTCCCTTCTTGCCACGGGTCCGTGGGCAGAAGGCCCGGAGCAGCTCTGCGGAGCGTGTGCACACAGAGACAGACACACAGACACGCACCCCTTGCTCTGTGTCCCGAGACTCCCCGTCTCTCCTGCACCGAGTGTTTTTTCTTTGACCTCCCTGATTGGAGCCGCCGGACACGCTCACACACAGCAGACGGATAGACACAAGAAGGGACAGACATAAGCACAGCAGACACACAGACACAACTACAACAGACACACAGACACAACCACATCAGACACACAGACACGACCAGGACAGACATACTGACACAAGCACGGCAGACACACAGACGCACCTGAACAGCCGAGGCATGACCGCACACATGCACACGCGTGGCCCAGCGGAGCCACCCGCACCCAGGTGCCCCCTCCCCCAGCGCGCCGTTACCGGTGAAGCAGACGCACCCGCACCCAAACAACACCCGCACAGGGAACCCCGACACGCACCCGGGCGCAGCCCGCACACGCTGCGGGGACCCCGGGGACACAGCAGGCCCCCGCGCACCGCGCTCCGGGGGAGGAGAGGGGGACACCGAGTCGCAGGATCGTTTTTATGAACCGCTTGGGTTTTCCCCGGCCACCGTCGGGCTGCCAGGGGCCGGGGCAGCCCCAGGGCCCGGGACCGGGGAGCGCGGCGGCCACCCCTGGGATGGCAGCCCTCCGCCGAGGCTCCCAGCTGGAACTACGATTCCCCTTGGGCCCTACGCGTGGGGCAGTCCCACGGCAGCCAGTGTCCCTAACAGGGGCTTGTCCCCATGACCGACTCCGGAGGCCGGGGGGCGGGTATTGGACCCGCACCCGCCTCCTCCATCCCCGCATCCCGGCAGGGCCGAGGGTCACCTCCCTTCAATGCACCGTTGTCACGGGGATGTCCAGCCCGCTGGAAACAGGGGCGCGGCTGTCACCGGGCAGAGCCGGTACCAGCTCCCGGTGCCCGGGCCGGCGGTGCTGGGGCTGCGCGGGCGCGCCCCGGGCTCGGGTCGTTCCGCACATACGGAGACCGCTTTGGGCCCCTTCTCGGGGCAGTTTTGGGGAGGAGGGAGCGGAGCTGCAGGGGAAATCACCCCGTGTAAGCGGGGAGCCGGGAGAGCAGGGCTGCGTGTGGCTGTCCCCCGCACGGGTGGGGAGGGCTGGCCGGAGGCGATGCCGGACGAGGGTGGCCGATGCCGCGAACGTTTCTCCAGGCGCTGATCGGGCGAAAGCACGGCCGTCTGGTGGGGGGCGAGGGCCGGGGCCGCATCGCATCCCCACCCCGGTCTCGGTCCATCACCGCCTCCCGGGGCGGGCTCAGGCGGGTCCCCCCGTCCGGCCACCCCGCGCCTTCAAACGCAGGCATCGTTTGGCTGATGGACGTGCGTTTGGAGAAGCCCCCCTCCCACGGCGACCAGAGACCTTCAGCTCAGCAGCGAGCCGGCCCCGAGCGGCTGCGCGGCGGCCGGGGTCTTCCATCCGCCCCCCGCCGCCCTTCGGCAGCACCCCAACGGGGCCAGCCCGGCCCCCACCGCCGGGGCCGCTCGCCTTAACCCTTCTCACCGCTCCCAGGCTGCCCTCCCGCCCGGGGGGGAATATTCAGTGCTTAGAGAAAGATTTCGATTTTCATTTTTTTTTAATTTTTTTTTTAAATCGAATACAATTTTTTTTCTCCGTCTTTTCTTTTTTTTTCCTTCCTTTTTTCTTTTTATTTTATCTTTTTTCATTTTTTTATTATTTTCACCCTTTTTTTTGTTTTGTTCTTTTGTTATTATTATTATTTCTTCCCCCCTCTCCCCCCTCCAGGTGCCGCAGGGTATCCGGGCCGGCTGAACTCCCCGCGGCTCCCGCACCTGTGTTGATCCAGTATATTGCCCAGGAGCCAACAATGCGCGGTTATCTTGGCGGAGATAGTGCAAGGACCGCGCTACCCCCGACACCTCCGGGTGGTCCCCTTTCAGCAGAGCCCCCGCTCCCCCGGCCGTGGGCAAACAGATGCCTATCTCGCCTTTTGAAAAGCCGGGGGGGTGGGGGGGTGGTGCACGCAGGGGGCGGCGTGGGGTGAACCCCGGGCGGCCGCTGCCCGGTAGGAACGGCGGAGCGCCCGGAGCCCTGCGGTGTGTGGGGGTCTTAATTCCTCCGAATTAAACCCCCCCACCCCGGTGTCCCCACGCCGGCCAGTCTCTCCAAAGCCGTTACGAACCTTAGGCGCGGGGCCAGCGTTATTGCCAAAAACACATATTACACTGCGACATTCTGTAAATGAGATAATGATACATAAACCTCCCTGATAAATGTGACATCCTCGGGATGTCTCCTCTAAATTAGCCGCTTGCATTGACTGCTAATAATGGTGAGTTTATGAAAGCAATTTCAGTGCAAAAAGCACAGGGTCTTCTCGGTCTAATCAGCCTGCCTCTCTTAATGGATGAGGGGGTCAGGCGGAGAATTATTGACACTCTGCTGCCCTTAACCTGTTTCCCAATAAAGCTGATTAGTTTTTGTCAATTCATCAGCTAACCACTCTCGCCGGGACTGCATCAAAGCCTTATTTGCTCAGGGGAAATCAACAAGTCACAGATCAGATCCATTACGGAGCGGCTGCGGGGGCGGCTCCCGCACCGGGGCCGCTCCCGGGCCTGGGGGGCCGGTCCCAGGCGGGGGGGTGCCCCAGGCCTGGAGGTGGGTGCCGGCTCTTCTGGGGAGAAAACAAGCCCCTCCGGGTGCTCGGGTTGTCAGAACCAGCCTCAGGTACTTGGAAAACGCCTATGCGTTGTCCAACTTTTTGCTTTCGGCCGGGAAAGGAGATGGGGGTCCCGGGAGAGCTCCGGTCACAAAGGCGGCTGGGTCCCCACCAGCACCCTGGGTGCTCGGGGGGGTCGTCTCTGCACGTCCCCTCCCGGGAAAAGGGCGTTTAATGCACTCCAAGGTGTCAGTCCTGAAGAGAAGGGCCGGTCTGCAAACGGACTGCTAAAAACCTTTCTTTACCCCAAACCCACGCATTCGGGGAAAAAGCTATCCCTGCATTAGGTGGCCGGGATATTTTTTTCCCTCTCCCTCTTTTTTTTTTTTTTTCCTACAAACCATCTTCCAAAGTTTTGCTTGTCGTTAGGCTTTCTCTCTCTTCAGACAACGTCAAGCAAAAATTTTACGTTTAATTCTACTCCTGCTGCGAATCCCCGCATCAGGCGCGGTTCGTCTGGAATAACGAAAGCTTGACAGTTTTGGCTCATCCGCAGGAAAACAACAAAAAGCCCACCAAATGTGCGCTGCCCCTTTAAGCCCCGACCGACAGCCTCTCAGTCCACCCCCCTTCAATTTAATTTCATTAAAACAGAGCATGAATATTTCTATTAAACCTAAAATGAAATATGAAGCCATTTAGACTCTGCCTGCACCAATCACCCAGATTTATGACTTTTATTCATCACATCAAGAGCTGGGAAAAATGAATTTTCTTCACCCAGGAAGGAAATAAAAACCCTGCCTTGGTCATTTCCAGAAAGCTGTTAATTTGCCCATGTGGTAATTACTTTCACAATTAACTAAAATACAAATCAACCTGACAAATTGGGTTAGTTTATATATTAATTAGCCAGTTTAAATTTATTCATTATGAAAAGACAATTTAAGAGGACCTCGGGTGTCTGTTTTATCGCAATAAATTACTGTTAGGAAATGGGGGCTAATAAAATATCACAATATTTGAGGGCACGGCACAGACGGGGAGCTGCCGCTGCGCCGCCGGCGCGGGGTTTCCGCGGGTGCGGGTCTGCGCGGGGGCCGAGGTGGGAATGGCCTGCCGCAGGAGGGGGAGGCCGGGGCCGTGCCCCCCCCCGCCCCTAGCTGCGCTGATTTAACGCTCCGTCGATAGGATCATTCGATGCCTTTTAGCTTGTGATCTTTATAAATGTCCCGCTATTAAATTAGAAAATGATTCTCTCCTCGTTTAATTGTATTCTTTCGTTTCTTATTTCCAATTAATTAGTCCTATCGACGTTGCAATATTTTAAATGACTGGAGTCCGTTTACAGTTTAAAATATATGGGTCAGCGCATGCAATTTTAGACTAGGCAGAACTATATAATGTGGGTTTTAACTACTCTTCTCTCATACGTCTTAAACATCTGGCTAAATGCATCATTTGGGAACACGGCGGGTATTTTACGCGCTTGGGACTGGCGGCACCGCTGCCCCTCCGCGCTCCGCGGAGACCCGGCCGCGGTGGCTGCGCGCCGCGCAGGTGCCCGAAAATTGCTTCTTCCGCCGGCGCCGCGAAGAAACGGAGGGTTAAGGACAAATTGTGCGGTTTGGGGGAAAAGCTGCGTGTTTTGTTTTGTTTTGTTTTGGTTTTCCCTTCCCCCCAGCACAGCCCCGGGGTGCCACGGGGGCTGCGAAAAGCCTTTGGGGCTCCCCCCGCAAACCCTTGCCTGCGCAGCCCTCCCCCCCCGCTCCAAGTGCCGGCGCAGCAGGCGAGGGGCTGCGCAGGGCCGCCCCCCCGCCCCGCTGCCTGTCCCCGGCAGGAGCCTGTGCTGGGGACTAGAGAGGGAATAACGGGATATTGGGACAGGGACCTGCTGGAGAGGGGACAGCAAGGGCTACCAAGATGATTAGGAGACTGGAACATCTCTCTTATGAAGAAAGGGTGAGGGATCTGGGTCTCTTCAGTTTGGAAAAAAGACGACCGAGGGGAGATCTTATCAATGCTTATAAATACTGAAAGGATGGGTGTCAGGAGGATGGGGCCAGGCTCTTTTCAGTGGTGCCCAGCAACAGGACAAGAGGTAACGGGCAGAAACTTGAGCATAGGAAGTTCCACCTAAACATGAGGAGGAACTTCTTCACTTTGAGGGTGGCAGAGCCCTGGAACAGGCTGCCCAGAGAGGTGGGGGAGTCTCTGGGGACATTCCAAACCTGCCTGGACGCGTTCCTGTGCAACCTCCTCTGGGTGACCCTGCTCTGGCAGGGGGTTGGACTAGGTGATCTCCAGAGGTCCCTTCCAACCCTGACCATTCTGTGATTCTGTATTAAATATTTATTAAATACATATAACGGGGTAATAAATAACCAGCCCCTTCCTGGTAGGGGTGGTCTGTGTGCCCCTCTCCCCGGCCCCTCCAAGCACTGCCCATGCAGGACGGAGGGGAACATGCATGTCCCTCCTGTATCAGAAGCAGATGGGGGGCCTGGTGCTCTTTCACCTTCTCTGGTCCCCTCTCCCCCGTGGGGAAGACCCCCAAGAGCTGCCCTAAAAGACAGGGTGGGCAGTGTGGGGCATCCTGCCCCTGGTGTAGCCCCCCTCCCAGAGCAGCCAACAACTCTACGCAGTCCCACCTTCTCCGTGAGCTGGGCTGGCTCTGTCCCCAGGCTGTGAGGCATGGGCGGGACACCACAAACCCACCGGGGGCCCCTAAACATGCACAAGGCTGAGGGAGCAGCCCCCCAGCAGCGGACTGGCTCCAGGGAGGGGGCTGGCAGAAGCACTGAGAGGGACACGTCCCAGGAGTTTCTTTGGTCTGTAGATCTTGGAGGCTGCCTTGAACTTCCGAGATTCAGGTGGTGCCAGCCTCAGTCCCCAGCCCTGCCCCCATGGGACCCCTCTCCAACGGGGCAAAGCATCTTGCAATTGATTTTAGAGGAATTATTTGGAGAAATAACAGATCCATGTGGATGGGCAGTGTGATACCTGCCACCTCTCCAGGAGACACCTGAAGATTTCCTTTGCCTTCACATCATTCAGCTCCAGGACTGTTTGGGCCTCCGGTGTGCATGTCAGAGGAACAACATAAATGTCAGGAAGGATAAAAGATGAATCATAAGGGCAGATTAATAATGTGATAAATACTATTGTTTCTTGGCCTGGGCTCCAAAGGTCCCTCTCATCCATGGCGGGCTCAGAAAAAGCACCTAATGTGGTAAAACCTAAACGTGAACCGCTCCCACTATTAATTGTATCAAATGTCATTGTAGCAACATTAATCACGGTGAGTTCCTCGTGCGATTTAGGAGATTGTAATATGTGATTCCATAAGACTCTCATTGTGATTTAGCATTGATTAATGTCCATTCATAAAATGATATAAAACTTACTTCTCTTCCATTGTAGAGCCCCAAACCGCCTTCCAGCCAATATTTCAAAACCTTGTTAATGTAACGGCTAATTTCAGAGGGTGATGGTGATGGTTATAGCGTACATGGGCTTGTGCGGAGGGGTCCACTGTGGGGGCAGGAAGAGGTTATAGACATTATTTCCAAAGCAGAAAATTGCTGTCCAGCTTAAACTATTTCAGGTGTTACACCTGAAATACACCGTTATTCTGCTGTGATTTCAGATTCGCACCAGAGCTCCCGAGGATTTGATTGGGACTTTGAAGCGCCTGACTCTAGGTGCTCAAAGAATCAAATTATTTTGGTGATAAAACCCACAGGATTTGTACCTGGGGCTTCTTCATTCCCGTGTAGCATTTATCCATCTTCCGTTCCCCGTGAACTGGCTGCTCTGAAGATATTCACAGATACAGCCTGCTTTCACCGTATTTTCTGGAGGCAGGAGGCTCTGCTTGGCATGGGGCCTAGTACAAAATAGCTCGTGTTTTTTATTTCCTTTTTTTCTTTTTTTTTTTTTTAAAACACATACCAGGGATTGCGATGTGCATGCATAATGCTACGTGACCCAGGAATCACGCTCTTGCAAAAAAAAAAAAGATCAAATTAGTGAAGCAGGGAGGAGGCTGTGTGACTAGCGACATGTTTAGAGAGTTGAAAAAACCAAAAAAGGCTGGAAGTTGACATCTGGATTAAAAAAACAATATATAATAGGAAGTTCAACATTTGGTGCTTCCGTATATATAATTTAGCTACAGATAATAGATAATAGAGAGTTCACAGGATCACTTGATGGGAAATATATTGATAATACAATTTTTCTTTGCAAAATGTATGCAAAGATTGCAGTTTTGGTTGAATAATAAATTTAACTTTGAAGAATCATTTGATTCAAACCTCTGCTTTTTCTAATAGCATTCAGAATTATTAATATCTGTCTAGCCAGCTAAAGAGGTTTTTAAAAGAGTATGCTGGGTGTTCTGCAATTAGAGTGGCCATCTGCCCTTTATTAAAACTCCATTAACCTTTACATTAAAATACATTTAAAATGCAGACACACTGAAAATATCAAACACAAATAAAATAGATAAATCTAAGCAGTTTCTTTGCTTTACTGGCTTATTTGTGCAGAACGTGGCAACTTGTTGTGGCACCTATAATTTTCTGGGGACAGGTAGCACTTTGTAGCATCAGTTTTCCCATGTTAAGGATAGGAAACAATTACAAGAAGGTAATGGAATTAATAACATCTCTGATTAAAATTTCTACAATGTGATCTTGTTTATAGAAGGCTAAAAAATCATTTAAAGTTCATATTATTAACTTCAATATGAAATGCTTCATTTTAAGAGCACAGCTAATTTGCTTTGCTCGTGCAGCTCTGCTGAATACAGCGGAGACATTTACGTGGGAGAATGACTCATGGAAATAAAATGACGGAAAATTTTCTGAAGATATACAGATATATTGTCGATATAAAATCCAACACAGTTCCCGTCGATGCTGCTGCATTTTTCCCTTAAGCCTTGTACCACGGCATCTCCCTAAGTGAGAGCGATACTGTATTTCCCCTGCTGGAATTATTGCTGCCACTGGCAGAGCTGCTGATTTTGCCTGTGAGTAAATATGCCTAAAACACCCCTTCTAAGACCTGTTTTTACTTGCTTCTAATTTCACAACATTTGATCCATGTGGGCAGAAATTCCTGAGCTAAAATACCTGCTTGCTTTTTTTTTTTTTTTTTTTGATTTTTTTAAGTCAGCCATTTCCAAGAGCCAGGTTAAGAAATAATGGCATTGTTTTGCCTGGCTCAAAGTCTTTCCAGCGTGGATGTTTGCACCCCCATCGAGTCGTGATTTACGGCCGCAGCTGGTGCGGATCAGGTCCCCCTGGCACAGGGGACACCTCCTGTCATTGATCCCACACACCCAGCCTTTGCCCAAATCATAAAGCTTTAGAAAGTGGCTCCTCCACGAGCTACGCAGCCTCCTTCACTGCATTTCCCAAGGAATGCCTCTGCTCCAGAGATAACCCTGGTCAGGAACTCAGCAGGATTTCCCTCCCTGTCATTGCTTTTTCTGCCTCCTGTGGGCTGCAGCAGCCGGCCCCGGAGGAGCGAGGTGTCAGACCCAACCGCAGTGAGGGAAATGGGCCGAGGCAAGTGAGGAAGGAGCCGGGTGAGTGATGCTCACCGTGCACCCTGGGTACCACACCTGCAACGAGGGCTTGCAGGGAAATTCAGAGCTGGACTTGACGGAGGCAGGTGGGGGGACTGCAGAGCCAGAGATGCTAAAGCTGGGAGGAGAGAGAGGGTGGTGGGAGGCGAGGAAGGACCGGGAGGATGAGGATGGGGGGTCTGGGTCTGCGGTGCGGGGTTGGGGAGAGGTAGCGGGGAAGCGGGAGGCAGCGTCTGGAGGGAGCCACGCAAGGAGGACGTCAGTGTTGAGAGGGAGAGGTCAGTGGTGGTCAACCCCGGCGTGATCGGCTGCCACTCAGCGATCGCTCAGAGGGGAGTTTCTGACAGTCCTGGGATTAAATACTCTCCTTTTCATTGCAGAACTGGCTTTGTAAAAAAATTTACACAGCAAAGCATTTTAATCCAAACTGCAAGAAAATACTTTTAGTTGACTTGACAACACGTTCTCAAAGCCGTAATTTCTCAGACAGTTTTACAATGTTTTGCAATTTCTTTTTATTCAGAACAAAACCAAATATCAAAAGTGTAGAACTCCCCAAGAACCACAAATCCTGCTTCCTTGATGATCTCGGTGATACCTGTGTATCGAATGGTACATTTTAAGCTCAGGTCCCAGTAACGCCCTGCTGATAAGGAAATGGTTTAGGGAATGAAATAATATATTTCCACAGACCATCATGCTATTTTCTTAATTGCATGAAGCCACATGTCCCTAGATTGAAGGATCATCTTGGAAAAAAGAGCTTAGCTTTCAAACGGGTTTGTAGTTTTCTTTGCTGGGTTTATATATGGTCCTTATATTGACAGTACTTTTTGATTAATATTGTGTATAACATTCCTTAATGCATCAGTTGAATTAATTATGCAGAAACATTTGGCCACCTGGACGTACTATTGATGAAATGACATTTTATTGACAAAATGACAGTTTAATACTGAGCTTTCCTAAAGCTCTCTGCTGAATACATTGCTTGGTTCAGTAGGTAGAACAGGGGTGTGGGCAACTCCGGAAATCCTTTTGTTTTTTCCCCAAATTTTCCAGTTGGCTATGAGTATGACAGATTTGCTATGGGAGGTTAGTGCTGGGCTACTTTGGGTCTTCTGCTAATGGACAATATACAGAGGAGTGGATTCATCCATAGCTTCTGCCGGCTGAGCTCAATGGAGTTTGCTAAAATGCACCTGTGGATGATGGCCCCAACGACTCCTTTTGGCAGGGGTCCTGCTGTGTCTTCAGGCATTTCAAATTATTTTGGGAAATTAGTTGAACTGTGGTGAGGTGACATATATGGCTACTAAGGGGCAAAAAGGGCCGCCTCCACCTCTTGCAAAGAGCCTGGGTTTGCTGCCCTACCCACACCTTGGTGAGAAGAGCGTCCAAAACTTTCTCTTCTCACCACAGTGTGGACAGTGTGATCCTGCTGTGTGGTCTTGAATAAGCTTTTGTTTAGCTTTTGCTGTGTTTTTTAACCCTGGACTTTAAAAATCAAATAGACTTCAAAATGATAAATTTGGGGTGGGATTTTCAAAAGCTTACAAGTGACTTTGGAACAGGCGTCCTGTGAAATTGCTGGGGTCTTCAATCATTCAGGCACTTGTGAAAAAAATCATATCCTTTATCGGGACCTTAGTTTCTCTTTCTTAAAAAATTGGAGTGTAGAGGCGGTCCTGATGATGGAGAATAATATTGACTTTCTGTAGCTGATAGCAGAGATGTGAGTGGGCTGGGAGTTTTCCAACCAGATGTTTTTTTCTTGGAAAATGCTGATTTATTGAAACTGAAACTTTTCATGGGAACATATCAGTACTGATTAAATTTTGTTGAGAGAGATTGGTAGGGTCTGAGCCAGAATTTCTGGCTGTAACAAAAAAATGAGATCTTTGAATGGGGAATGGCCAACAGGTCAGGGCAGCCATCTGGAGCCTGTCTGGGTCAGGTAGAGGAGCGGACGGACTCTAAGTCTCCCACATAACTCACATAGCCCTTGGGCTATTGCTTACTCCAAGGATCATCTACTGTTTTTTCCTATAACAAACTTAAAAAACTCTCCAGCTCATTCTTATATGGAATGGGAAGTTTATTTCTCGCCTGGGTTGTTGTGAGAATTAAATATTTGCTTGCAAAGGTCTTTGAAAGTCCAATCTATCAAATTATCAGCATTGCAGTTATTATTACTCGTTCAGAGAGGAAGTCGCATCGCAGGGTATGATCAACAGAAACCCTTCGGAGAGGATGTCTGGATGTCAAGTCCAAAGACTGAATCCTCTGGAAGCAAATTACTGGTAACTGCATTATGGTCAGTTATCATCAGCATTAGCGTGAGGATTTGTTCCCGTGTCAGAATGATGTTAATACAATATTAGTGATGCAGGTCTTTGGTGTCAACATGAGAATATCAAATGCAAGTGGAGGAAAATTGTATTGGATTGTGGAGATGATGGCAAATCAATGACACAGAAAATCTATGGAGAGCAGTTCACAGTGACAGAAGAAAGCAGTGTCCGCATAAATCAGTGGAGCCCAATGGACACTGAAAGGAAATTTCCATGCAAGATTAAGTGGACATTGTTATCATCTTACGACCATGTGAAATAAGTGCTGCAAAATGAGGATGATACTGTGATACTGACATTTAGACCAACCAATGTCAACAGAAATTGCTCTCTCATTAAAAGAAACCAACAGACTTCTCCGTTACAAACTCTTGTCGGCAGCAGGAGCAGCTACTGTGCTCCATCAGGCCTGGGAGCTCCCATGGTGGATCAGGACTCTGCAGTGTTTGGTGGTGAGCAAACACACACCTACACAGTCTCTCCCGGCCCAGAAACTGACAAAGATGGGGAAGAGCAGATGTCTATAAAGGGGACACAACGGCATCTAAAGAGACAAAAGGACAACATGGTCAGCGTGGTGGCAGCTGCCTCTGCTTTGCTTAATTTTCTGTGCGCAAAGGAGAGAGGTGAAGAACGAGGCGGGTGATGCTCTGGGGACTGTATGTGGACACGGAGCAGAAGGGGAGGGCGGCGGAAGAACTGGGGTGGGAGTTGGCAAGATGATGCTGATGGGAAAGAAAAGCTGCAGGTGAAGTCACTCAACACCTTTTCTAACTAACCCCTTGTCTAAGAAGATGACTAATATGTTTGAGGGGAGTGAGTTGATAGCTCCCCATCCTCTTGCCTTCTTGCAGCATGACATTCATGAAATGTTCTTGCCTGTGCCCCAATCCACCAGTCTGTCCCTGCTCCACATGCAGCACAGCTGAGTAGCACTGTCACATGTCCATTTAGGCCAGCCTTAAGCCTCGAAGGGCATCACTATACGTACAACCGGATGACAAGACCCATCTCATCTGATTTTAAGTACCTACAAGGCAGCTCACACACGGCACAGGTACCGCGGGCACCTCCCCTGGGAAGAGGGGAGGAATAAATCCTGCTCCAAATTTCTGCAGACATCTCCTCAACATCGCAGGCTCCCAGCCCAGTTCGGTTCCAGCTCCCAGCACGTAGCCTGTGTATCTTGTACTCAGGGAGTTCTCTGCTGTGGGTGGGAAGCAGTTCTGCATTTTCTACATTTATTGCACATTTACTGTACATTTATTTAGCTAAGGCACAGCGAGCTGGGTCTCAGGGAAGCCAGTGGGAATTTTGCCACCAGTTTGATGGCGAGTAGGATCAGGCCTTGTGCCTGCAGAGCAGTGTAAGTGTCCTAATGTGTTTGAAGTGTTTATAAAATTACTTAAGGCAGACACATTTTTCAGTCCAGCCCATTAGCCTTTCACACGTGTTTGTGTGGAGCGCAGCGCCCAGGCAGACTGGCGGCTTGTGAATGTTGAATCAGCATAAATATCACAGCCTCCACGAAGGCTCGTGTGGTTCGTGTGGTAACTTACAGCATGATTAACATAATGCAGGGAAAGAAAATATTGACATTTTATACATCCGCATCTCCATAATGCTGCATGAAAAGTGATATCTGCAATGCTAATGGAGACCTAATTGATGTTATTACGGTGCTTACAGCTCACTGGGAAGCTGGTGAGCGAGCCTGTAAAAAAGATAAGATTAAAAGACGTAACAGTTGCAGTAATTCCAGGCGTATTTCTGGCAGCAAACTCTAGTGCAGCACATGCTATAACTCCCGCTAGAGTCACTGTAGTCACACTTACTGCTTTGTAGCTTTCGGGGGTTGCTCCTCCAAGGATGCTGAGCGCTGGGCCGTAAAGAGGAGCAGAGGGTGTTGAGCAGGAAAAGGCAGATTTGGGAATGAATCCAGGAGATTTTGTGACCCTGTTTTGTGCAGTGCAAGGTTAGTGGCTGCTGCTCAGAGCTGCCTTGACAAAACGGGAAGACAGAGAGGAACTCGATGACAGCACGTGCCTGTGGCAGTCATGCAGGGAGACGCTCGAGGAGGAAAAGGCAGAGCCCCTTCCTGGCATGGTCCATGGCCACTGTGAGGTTCACAAGTTTTTGCAGGGTGTTTTCTAATTATGCTTCATACCTGGCTTCCCAGGCCTTGCCACTAAACCCGCAAATTTGCTTTAATCACAATTACAACAAATAGTTATTGGCTTACCCTCCTGCTGATCAGGGCGAGGAAAACCCGAATAACATTTTAGGAAGCATCCACGTAACTCAGAAGCTGGTGCCTCTCCCCAGCGTGCCGAGGGGCTGAGCAGGGGCAGTTCCATTGGCAAGGAAGGGTCTGGATGGGCGAATCCAGCCTCCTGGCAGGCAGGGGGACCATAGTTCTGCGCACGCCGCCCGGAGACGGGATGCTGGAGATGTACTAGCATCCGGAGCGTTGCAATGAACGAGGAACTCTGGAAAACCAGTATTAAACCCCATCCTTGGGCTAAACCTCTGGCAGTGAACAGAAAGTGAAAGCTCGGGGTAAGACTTTTCTTTAACAGGACCTGGGAATTTCTAGTGACATTGATTTGTCCTTGGGGCATATAAACTTGCCTTTTTTTCTCTGCTGTTTGAAGGACACAAAAGAGCGTGTCCAGAGAAGGGCAACAAAGCTGGTGAGGGGTCTGGAGAACAAGTCTTATGGGAGCTGGGGCTGTTCAGCCTGGAGAAAAGGAGGCTGAGGGGAGACCTTCTCGCTCTCTACAGCTACTTGAAAGGAGGTCGTAGAGAGGCGGGGGTTGGTCTCTTCTCCCAGGGAACAGGTGATAAGACAAGAGGAAACGGTCTCAAGTTGCACCAGGGGAAGTTTAGACTGGATATTAGGAAAAATTTTTGCACTGAAAGGGTTATTAAGCATTGGAACAGGCTGCCCAGGGAAGTAGTTGAGGCACCATCCCTGGAGGTATTTAAAAGACTGGTAGACATAGTGCTTAGAGATACGGTTTAGTGGTGGTGTTTGTCAGAGTTAGGTTGATGGTTGGGCTTGATGATCTGAAAGGTCCCTTCCAATTCTGTGGTTCTATGATTCTATGACACAAATATCTCCTGGAAGCACAGCAGCTACACTGATATTGGCTCTATTCCAAAGAGGGTCTCCCTCTTCCAGCCTCTGGAGAGCTGGGGCACTGGTTGAAATCCCAGCCTTGCTGGAAAGCTCTGTCCTCCTTCAGCAAGGCTTTCATGCTGGGTGCTGGGTGCTTTTCTGCCTGCGCACGCCGACCAGAGTGCCACCATCAAAAAGGACTCTGCCCAGCTATTGCACGTGAATACAAGTAATGCACAGGATGGCTGGAACTGCCTCATGTCATTAAAGGCAAATCCTAAAGCAAAGTTACCTTGAGTGCACCAGGAATTCTCGAGTTAAGATTTCAGGACCGATGTATGACTTGCCAGATACCGATACGCCTACGGACACCGTGGTCTTTCACTGCTTGATCCTCTCCAGCTCCAGTGGTGTTGATTTTGCTTCTACCACATTTCAGCAATTGGTTTTAGTGGCTGGAACATAATTTGTATGTTAAATAACCTAAACTCTTTAATCCAAGATTGTTGGCTCGCAGAGGGATTTAGATAACTTTGCTAAAAGATGGCAAAGAGCCAGTACGTTATCTTGAATCACAGTCTAGTTCCAGAACAATCAACTCTAAGTTGTTTAAGAAGACTGTGTACATTAAAGTGGCTGTAAATCAGCATAATGAAAGCAACAGCACATGCAGAAATTAATTACGCATCTGATACACTGGGGTGTTATTTTATTATTTGGTGCATTTATGCTTTATGATTGTTTTGCAGCATAAAATTCAGCCGATGGATGTGAAATTACCAACTGCTGCCACTTCTCTCGCAGTAAACAGAATGCATTTCAAAAAATAAATAAATAAAATAAACACCTAAATGTTTTATTATAATAAAGTTACTCGAGGCCAAGAGTTCAATAAGGAGAATTTATAAACGTATCATTTCAAATCTTGGAAGGATTTCAACATAATTTGCTTGTGGTATGGTAAGTGAGGTGAAATCCATCTACAAGTCTCTCTGGAGTAATAAATATATGGAAGTGTCTATTTATATTTGCTATGAATTTACTGTAGCACAAAAATGCTCTAGACTATTCAAATCAAATAGGCATGACTTTTGGGCAAGAAAGGAACTCTTTGCGCACTTTATTCTCAAATAAGATCGATTTTATTTCTCTGCAAAAAAACTCCCCTATTCTCTCTTTACTCACCTGACTCAAATGCTGCCACTCAGACGGTAAAAACTACTAGTGCTGTTAAGGCTTTGAAGAATCAGGCCTCAGGGCCACAGCTTTCAGCAATATTTTTGAATACGCTTTCATCTAAGTTGACAGTGTAAATAAATTATAATAATTGAGACTTCATTTTATGTCCATTTGTAAATGAACATAGATTTTTCAATTTATCTAAGTAATTAACCTTTATCAGAACTGCTGGCTGTAATGCAATGACAATTTTATACACAAATAGATGCCAGTGATTATCTGGAGGTATTTTGGGCTTGCTAACCCAGTCTGCTCTTGAGCAAATTCTCCGTTGTGCAGGTGGAATATGGCTGAAGAGTCACCTACGGCAAAATTCCCCACCACGTTGTCAGCAGCCACCTCCGTAGGATGGTGAAAGATGGGGCCGCTGACGGGAGCAACTTTGCAGGACAGTTTCACTTAGTGCCGCTGCTGAGATTTTCACCTTTGCTGCCATTCAGCTCTGGAATTAAATGAACCTATTTAACTAAACACAGGACTCTGAAACTTTGCACAAGGAGCAGTAAAAAAGAATGGATTCTAAGCTTCTAGTGAAGTTTTACTTAGGGGAGGCGTTAGTTAGTAGATGTTATAGATCACCTGTCCCACTCCAGTAGAAATACCACCTCCTTTCTAAACAGGTGTTTTTAGGCTCACTTTCTAGGGCTTCTTTGTTCACTCTGAACACATTCCTCACTTAGTAGGGGCCGACAGCCCTTCTAGCCAACGCATCTCCAGCCTCTGCTATGTTACTTCTTTCTATCCCACCCATAAGAAAAAAGGGGTCAAGAAAGGTAGGAATGACTAAGGCCAGCCCTTTTCTTAAACCCACAGTCAGAGCTTTTGTAGCTGCCCCCCAGGAAGTGGATCTGCCCGCAGGCACCCAGAACAGGAGCAAAGCAAGCCCCATTTTCCATCTGCAGTTTTGCAGTGACCTAGAGGCTTACCCAGGAGTTCAGAAATCACGTCTTTGAAAACTTTCTTAATTTGTTGCCTGTGCAGACTTTCAGATTGTACAAACCCATCTGTTCTGATTAAAAAAAAATGTTTAAAAAAAGCTTAAAAGTAGTTCTAGTCGTTATACCTCCTGAACCCTCCAGTACCAAAACAGAACCACAGGGGGAACACAACTACGTAGCATCAAATATACATATTTTTGGGTATTTCACTTCCACTAAAGGAAACAAAGTCTTAAGAATAAACCTCCTACTCCAAGGATGCAGTAAAGTTGGAATTTAAGAAGGTGGTGGATGGATTCAAAATCTGACCATGGATTGGGTCATATTAGGGAGGTTGGTCTACCTGCACAAGCAGCCTGTAAAGCATGAAGGGATATATAGAGAAACAGGGGGTCTTGAAGTCTAATGCGGCAAAACCATTTTTAGTAGATTAGGCTAGTGAAAGATCAGTCAGAGATTACGTAGATATTTTTGATCACACCCTGGGGCTGGACCAAGGGCTTCTGAAGGTCTCTAACAACCTTATTTTCTGAGATCTGACAGCAGTTCCAGGCTGAACTGCTGAAAAGCTGCTATGTAATATAATTGATTTTAAAAAGTGCTATGAGTTATTCCGGCCAATCCAAGAGAGGGAAAATGTCCCTTCTGTCCTCCTGGCGTACAAATCATAAGATGGATAATAAAATACAGATTGTGACAGAATTGCTTTCCCCTCCGTTTTGGAAATGAATGACTTCAAAGCATTGGCAATCTCCTCTTGCCTGGGTTTTGAACTCCCAAACCCATGGTTTAGCATGCGAGGTTCTTACCCTTGTGAAAGGCAAGGTAAGCATTTAAATGTTTTGGGTTTTGGCAAGCAGGGCAAAAAATCATCAAACCCTACAACTATTAAACTCTTGAGAAAGCAAGCAACAAAGTCAGCAAAAAGCTGCAGCAAAAAGGAACCTCTCTTAATGAGGAGAAGCCGTGGCAGGAGGAGGAACAGTGAAGTTACTCTGGGACGACAGGGATCAAGATGTTGACTGTCTGTCAACCCCTTAAAAAGGCAGAGGCTGAAGAAGGTCTGATGTCCCACTGGAACTTGAAATGGGAAGGGTGAAAAGAAAAAGAAGGAAATAGTTGGCAGTGACTGAAAGTATGCACGAAAGAAAAAATTGCAAGAGCTTTGAAATCAAATCCCTGGAGAAGGATGTTTGCACACCCCTACTTATCAAGTGTAAAGAATTGAGGTGGAAAAGCTCCAGCTCAGTCTGATTAACAGTGGAAGAGGAAGGGGAACCAGAGTCCATCTCTCTGCATCCCTGACCTCAACAACATAAGGAATCTTTTTTTTTTTTTTCCTGGAAGGAGAATTTTTTTTTTGCATGTTTAGGAAATCCTTCGCAAATACAGACCTTTACGTAGCCACCTCCCTAACTCATCCCCCTCAACAAGCAAATGACATGCAAGCAAACAGAAATCTGCTGGTTTTCTTAATGGAAAGTACTTCTGGAGCACGGATGTAGTTTAAACAATGGTATGGAAGTCTGAAAAACAGTCAGAATTTAGAAACACATCATCCAGGGGTAGCTTAGGTTTGTTCAATCCTGTCCCAGGCCCAGACCTCAACAGCCCTACGGCTGACTGTAACGAGCAACAGCTACAAATCCTCCTTCAATCTGCTCAGTGAATAAAGCTGCAGTTTCCTGGTGGACTTCAGGCAGCATTAGGTTATGCTGCTGCTGAAGGAGTGGTCTCCTCATCCTCATCCAGGGACTCCTGCCTTGCGTCAGCTCTAGCAATCATCTGATTGCAATCCATGTTCTCGGTTTGTCTGCAGACTAACCATTTTTGGTTTTAGGGTGAGTTTTTCAGCTGATAAATGGATTAACCCAACATACTGTGGCTTGAAAATTCACTCATAATCTCCCACTCTGTCCTTCTTTGCATCTTCCACCCATGTGGCTCCCGTGCAGACTACCTGCAAGACTCCTGGGGACAGCTTACCTGGGCCTGTCTGAGAGCTCCTCTTGTGAGATGCTAAGTGACCAAGTCTTGGGTATGAAGGATTCTTCATGCCCCCAGTGAGCTCTAACACAACCAGTGCTTGAAGATCTTCTCTTCACACAGAGAGAATCTGGCCATGAATGCTGCCTTTGGGTGGTCTTCAACAGGCAGGGTAGAAACACCCAGTCTTGGGTGCGTACCGGCCATCTCACAGGAGCTCACACAGACTGACGAGTCCTATGTGAAATAGAGACGCTCCTTTCGCTCCTGTCCCCAGTTAAAAAGCAAAACTAACAGCCAGCATGGAAGCGCTGAAGCTGCTTGGACACACCAGTGTATGGTAACCATCACGCAGATTCCCAGAAGCTGTTTGATTCAGGCGTGTCCTTGTCTCTTTTCATTTGCTCTTCAGGGCCAGGACAGCATACGGTTTGTGTCTGTGGAGCGAGTGTGTTTTCTGCCCTTGCTCTGAGTCACCACATGATGGTCAACCTTTGCCAATGGGAAACCTCATTTTCTTTACTGGGAATGGCCTTTACTGTGAATCATCACATTTCTCGTGCTCAAAGTTTTCACCCTGCCCATCAATCAGCAGGAAGATCACCATGTGGCACATGTCAGAGAGAGCAAATACTCCATGAAAAATAACTTCGTAATTTGTAAAGACGTGCTGGAACTGCTAACCCAACATCTTAGTGACTGCTTACAGCTCCCATGTGATTTCTGAATGATCTTGCAAAAGAATGAAACAGAAGAGTTAAATTTGTCCAGCAAGGAACTGCCTTCAAGTTCTTATTTCCCTTGTGCAGAAATACTCTCTGTAAGCATGGTGGATGTTATCCCTGACCCGTTCTGTAACAAGCAAATCTCACGGCTGCTCTGTGTCTCACTTCCCCTATCTGTGAATCAACAGTAACTTCATGCTTTGAAGTTACTTTGATTAACGAACCGTTCTTATGTTTCAATGGGTTTGGATGGGATCCCGTGAACTTAACATGCCTGGTGGTCCTAATGCTACCTCAGGTGACATTGCAATTGCCTTAGCAGTTATTTATGAGCAGCAGTTGCCTCTGATACAAGGCATCAGAGATCTTAAGTGTGTTCTGGGGTGGGATGAGTGTGAAAGAGTGATGTCTGACGCTGCATGCAATGATAGTTTCCCACATCCACAGGTCTGGGTCCCTGGGATGCAGGTTCTTGTCACAAGAACATGCCCAAAACAAGTTGGGGAATGGATGTGCCAGGGCTGGGCAATGCTGAAGGCACTGTCAGAAAGTCCCCACATGGGCATGAAGGGAAGAGAGCAGGCTGGACTCTGTCAGCGGAAAGCACTGAGTCTTCCCCACAGACCTTGTTAAAAGTACCAAACCTGGTAGCTGTCAGCACTTGCTTGTGTAAGAAAGAGATGTGGTCCCTTTCCGTATGAGGCAGGTGAGTCCTAAAATAAATTTTTTTATTCCTCTCTCTGGCCAGAAATTCCAACCAGGAGTGAGGTAACGTTTTCTTCTAAACCAACCTGTTTCTGCCAAACACTTTGTTAATTGGAGAGGATTTTGTTGAAAAGTTTTTGTTCGCCTCTGGTGCATCCTGACACCAAACTCGCCGCAAGCATGGTGGGACGCAGACAGACCCAAACCAGGATGCTACAAACTGGTGCAGCCCCAATCAATATAATCAAGACTTCCATATGTTTCCCTTATATGTTATATCAGTTTAACTAGATCTAGTTAAATCCAGTTAACTAAGTATAGCAAGAGGCAGGGGTTGTTCTTTTGTTCTGCGCATGCTGCCTGGAGTAAAGCAGCCCTTTAGGTTTCCTTACAGTGTTAGAAATTAATATAAAGTGAAGACATATGGATTCATTCTCCTCCCAACTATTGTCAAGCAACCTGGGAGCAATTTCACTAAAATCAGTTGTTACGCTTTAAAGGTCAAAAGCGCAGGATTTTTGTAAAATTTGTTCTGACAAAGAAAATCTGCCTTCGTTTCTGGCTGCTGCTGATTTGCCGAGTTGTCTCTGTGGTGCCTACTCCAGTATCAGCGAATGGGTTTCTCTCTAGACATTTTCTCCATAAATTTCAGAATATCCTCGCTGTTTTATATTTTTAATGTGAGCTGAATGTTTGGTAGCTGGAAAAGGGACAAGTGCAAGTCTCCGCTACAGAAGAATGGCAAACAATTGCAATGGGAACATAAAAATGATACCCCGTGTACCCGTGTTGAATGCTGGCAAATATCATACCTGTCTCTCACTGAGTTTTAATAAAAATCAGTCAGTCAAAAGTGGTGACATCTGCATGTGACTGGTGACTTCCATATCCCTGACGCAGTGCAGTTCATTACCTTTCTCTTGTTAAAGAAGATGGGGGCAACCATTGGACTTAGGAGTGTATTTGTGGATCCTAAAAGTTACAGGAGAAGAGACAGGGGGATTCTCAAGCGGGTGGTAGGATGGTGTGTAATTGTGGTCACCGCTGCTCCTGAAGAGAAGTTGTCCAAGCCCTCCCACATGAAGGATTTGATTCAAAGCCCACTGAGGTGGAGTAGGAACATTTCTGTGGACTTCACTGGGCTTGGCCCAGAGCTCAGAGCATTCCCTTGCTTGGGCTATGTTTCCGAAATGCCCATACATGGGAACTTCATGGCACAGAACTGAAACAGGCTTTTCCAAATGTTACCTGACCTTCTTGCTTACGGCCTGGAGCCACGCCCTGTGCTCATTCCGGGTGTTCCTACACAGTGGACTTCTGCTGGCTTAGGTGAGCCAGTGGGAGATGTAGAGGAGCGTCCCTGATGACCATACCCTACTGTGGGTACCAGCCTTTGCTCCTCGTTGTTTCACCTGGAGATCCATTTACTTGTTGTTATAGCTGCCTACGCACAAGGACATTGTCTCCGCGCTGCTTCTCCTGTCCTGGTAAAGTGCTCACAGGCCCTCTGGAAAAGCTGTTTGACCTTCAATAGCCAATACTGAGGAGAAATATTTGTGCTGGCCAAGCCTCATTCTTGTTTAATATCGAGCCCAAAACTCCCTAGAGGAGAGAGTCTGAGCTTGTTTGGTGCCTCAGCATTGGCCTGGCCATTTGGCTAGGAAGAGTAAAAAATATTATAGCCTACTTGGCCAGCATATATTCCAGGCTTGATTCTCTCTGAATTCAGTAAAGATGGTTAAAGCCCAAGCCCTGGTGAACTGACAGCCAGCAAGGTGGAGAGAAATACCTTTAATGCTCTCAGACCTGGTCTTTATTCCAGAACACAGACGTAGCTGTACTCCTGAGGACATGGTTCTGTGGGGTCTGGTTCAGTCCTGACATTAGGATGCCACAAAATGAAACCGATGTGGTATTTTGCCCTCCCTCTTCCAGTGTGATTTAGAGAAGTCAGGTGAACCTTGTTTCAACCTTGTTCTTGGGTTCTAAGTGGTTGTTTCATTTAGGACATTTGACTAAAAGCCCTTTTCATGGAACCAGCTCCTGCAGGAAAGATGCCAGCAATTAATGAAAGATGATAAAATAATAAAAGAAGTAATACATTAACTATATTATCCTTGCACATTTGGGCAGTCCTTTTCATTATATCCTCTTTATGGACATCCTCCAGCAACGATTGAAGAGCTTCTTTATTGCTGTTCTGTGACTGTTTTGGTTTCCAGACATTAACAAGTTATTTAAATGCAAAAGCTCTCGTTCGCTCTTCCATTTCCTACTGGTAGATTTGATGCAAATAACAAAAAAATTTTGGTATGTTGCATTTATACAGTTTCTCTGTGTATGGATGAATATTCATATCAAACAGAATTTGGACCTTTGACTTTGTTCTTTTTCTTTCTCCCTCCTGCAATTATACCTTACGGATACTCTTCTGGTTGAGTACCATGATACCATGTAGCCAGAGTAGCCATATCCTTTTGATGTATATAATTTATCTAGTGAGACAGTATTTATAGTGTCCCTCCCTCCTGGGCTAGGTGGGAATCACACTGGAATTTCGGGACAGATTCCTCTCTCACACAAATTTCACGGCCGTGTAACTCCTTTGTGCAAGGTCCTCTGGCACCAGCACAAACACTAGTCTGGAGGCACCATTCAAAGCTTGACTCCGCTTTTGCGCAAATCAGGAATAGCTCTCCAGGCAATTCTGACTGCTGGCACCAAAACAGGGCATCAAGTGGGAACGGTTATTTTTGGAGCCTAGATTTAACATGCAGGTTGGATTATTTTGAGGCAAGAAATGTAGGTATGGTCAAGCCCAATGAGAAAGCTAAAGGGGAATTGCCTTTTATGTTATTCATTCGTTCCACTCCCCCCAAACGCCTTCAGAGAACTCATTAAGAAAGGCAGCAGCGGACCTAGGGCTGAGAGGAGGCGATTCCTAGGCTGCCTGGAGTATTTTTATGTATTGCGCAAAAATCAAATGCTGTATCTGATTTTTCATTCTGAAATAACCTTGTGGCTACAGAGGTTGATGAAAACTGCCAAGGTTCTCACTGTTATTTTTATTTTGCCTCTACTTTCCCAGCTGCTTTTCTTCTGAAATAGCTGTTGTTCTAGCTCCATATATACAGTTGAAAATTCTCAACTATTAAATTGTAGTTTGCCAGCCTGGAAGAAGAACGTCAATGAATTGTCAATTCTTTCTGCTGGGTAATTGATTAATTGGCACAATGTTAATCTCTAAATCAGCAGCAATAAATTCTATCATTTTTAATCTTGACCTAAAAGTACTAAAGCACTTCTAATTGCCACTGTTGCTGCTGTAAAATGACTGATTAAACTGCATTCATATCATAATCTTTGTTGCTCCTAAAATGTCTAATTGACAGTCACATCAGTGACTCAGTGCCAAGAAAGGAAAGGGATCTTGCTTTTTGCTTTCTCTCAGGAATGCCTGAATGGGAAAACCTGATCATTTTCCCTGGCAGTACTGGACACTGGCCTCTAATTTTAACTATTGTTGCAATGTTCTTTATTGTCTATGTTGAGTCCCAGTGTGCTGGGTGTTTTACAAACGCAAGACAGAAGAGTTCTGAGAGCTGAAGAATGGGGATAGGTAGGAAAGCACAAAACAATGATGAAACATCACAACAGACGCCAGTTCCAGTGTGTCAGAACTATTGACAAGTTTTCATCAGGCATCAAAGCAATAATTTTATTTTATACTTTATGAAATTATTTTCTAGCAATTCAACATTGCAAAGACCCTGGAAGTCAGCTTTACCCTGCCCCTTGTATGCATTCCAAGGGAAAGGGATATAGCCAAAATCCCACCGTTGTGGTGAACCATAAATCCTGGGGGCCACGGGCATCTGGGATTAATGAAGAACAGCCCAGTGGTCCCAGGATTAGGATGCCCGTGTCCAGGTTTCCTTTGTCCTCATGGCTTCTCTAGGCTGAACACAGCTCCCCCTGACCGGCGAACCCAACCCTCTTGTACGATCATCATGTACAAACAGGATTTATAAAGTAGTACTTTAAACTTGTGAAAAACCGAGTTTTCTGACAAAGAAGCAAAGCAGACCACGAGGATCCAGCCCTGCCTTCTTTGAAGTCGGGGGAATTGGGGATGTTTTCTGGCAGACAAAATACAGCTCACCCTTCCTGTGTGAGTTATCCAAACTGTCGAGAAACCTGACTGGCAGCTTCATGTTGTAAAAACCTAAAAAAAATGAAGTAAAAATAATAAAAGACCCAAATCCTGCTGGATTAAGCTGAGGCCCAACTTCTGAACTTTTGGGAACGAAGTATAAAAACTCAGCTAAGAAAGTCACAATGCTTTCAATCCCGGATCCTTGGATTCCATTCTGCTTTATTCATTATCAGCCCAAGTTCTGTAGCTGCAACTTTATTATCGTTCTCATTCCACATACAGTTTGCAGATGAAAAAATGTTGAAACTGTACCAGATGTGATCTGAAAGAAACAGAGAAAGAAATAAATCCAGACCACCATGACACTGTAACTATGATTTTAGGTATTGTAAACTTTATCCTGCATTATTGCATTTGACAGTGTTACATTGTAAGTGGCTCTATTGCCTTAAAATAAGAGTCTGCAAAGCTGAAAACCTGTGGTTTAGCACAAAATTGGTTAAAGGAATCCAAAACATCTAGAAAACCATCATCAGAAGGATCAGAAAACAGCACGAGCAACATCATTCCTTTTGCCTCCCTGCATCTTCCCATGATCCCAAGGATAACAGCGGGGGCAGCTGAGTTCTGTAGGATTTTGGAGAGAGGTACTGGCAAGGCAGAAGGAAATAAGGAGAGGAAGGCCACAGCTCTTAGCACAGGTTTCTCTCAGTAAATACAGGTCAAACACCTGTGGGTGCAGATTTGCCATATGTGTTTTTAAACATACGTATTGCCATCCTGGGGAGTGAGAATACAGGTGACGGGGACAGACATGTCCCTTGAAGGACAGGGGGTTTCTCATCTCGTGGACATCTGAGGGGCTGGAAGGGCAGAACGCCTCCTCCCCACGCTGGGAAAAGCCCTGCATTTTGCTGCTTCGTGGTGTACATGCTGTGGGTGCGGATATCAACTGGAAAGCAAGTGCATTGGTGCAGTGTTAACCTGCTCCCGCGGGCCAGTGCTGGGCTGCCAGAGGGCTATGGATGAATACTAGTACCATACTGTCGGGTTGACATTTTTCAATCAGTGAGGAATACATTTGATGCTTTTAAAAAGTATTTTAATAAGTTTGGGGTTTGTTTTTTTTTTTTGAGGAAAGGGTTTTGTGGGATTTCTCATATGTCATTCTTGTTTGCTTTTGCGGGGAAGTTCCCAGCTCTAGCGTTAGCAAGGGGTGGGCAGTGACTGAGTGAATGGAGCAATGAGCTTAAGAGGAAATAGGGCTGTGAAGGCAGCCAATTTAATCTTCTCCATGTAAAATCTTGTAGGTGAGGAGGAGGAAACTCCAGCTGATGGCCATCTTTCATCAGACATTCGTGTCATTTCAAGTTTCCTCTATAAGGATTAGGAAGTATAAAAGTATGGAGTATTAATCATAACTGACTTGGTTGTTAAATTTACCTCTATAATTTCCTTAGGGTTTTCCTTTCTTTCAGAACACCCAATTGCTCCGTCTTGTGCTTTAAAAGCAACATGAAAATGACTATTAAGAACAGGTTGTATTTTTCACTATAAGCTTTTATAAAGAACACCTGAAGAGTTTGTCTAATTTCTTAAATAAAAGGTTTCTTCAACTTCAAAATTAGCGGCGGTTTTGTATCCTGGTCATTTCTATTTTTCCTAGGTGGGGTTGGGTAACTTGGAAGGTGTGTGCTGCGATTTCTCTGATCACAGGTGTCAGGGTGGGAGTATTCTATCTCCAAAAGAGAGAGCTGATGTCTTATATCCCAAACGCCAGCAATTGAAATGAAGCAACCGTTAAAACCAAACCCACCCATAATTCCTATGGAAGCCATCTGGCTGATCAGCTCCACCACTGTCACTCTCTTGTCTCTTGTGATGTCTTGACTTACCAGCTGCGAGGCACCATGGATTTCTGGTCCAGCCAGAAGTTGCCTGAAGAAGCTTAAAAAAAGAAATAAAATCATACCCTAAAAGAGTTTCTAGTGAAGCCCAGACTGCATAAATGCAATAGATTTTAGGGCTTCTTTGATTGTTATGAATAAGTGAAAATGGATACAAGCCAGTTTAAACAAAAATTTTTCAGGTTGTCTTTCTTCTGTTAAGGGGTAATTCCCGGCTGATATTCAGGCTGTCTCATTCCATTTCCTCTTTTTCTGTCTATGTGTGCATGGTAATACATGTTATTGTATTGCCACTCAGAGATCGAATACATCTGAAATGGCTTAACTGGACTGGAAGAAGACACTGTGTAAGTGATCCTTCATGGGAAGGTATGGGATTGCTGTGGGATTGCCGGTAGATTTCCTTGGTTTTAGTTATGTGGGGTCAGAACCATTTCTCATGGTTCTCTGGCCTTCACATCTGTGGCTGAGCATCTTCACCACATTCCCAGAGCTGCTGTATCAGGTTGGTGCATTGAAGCAGCAACGGTGGGGTTTAAGAGCTGTGGGAGAATCCCCCCACAGGAACGGAGGAAGACACCAAACTGGGTCACTCTGAAAGATCTCATGCAAGACCTTGTATGGCTTAGAAATTATAACAAAATCCATAAATAGTTGAGTGCTTCTCATCGCTAGCTTATGATCATCCTTGGTTGATTTGCATTACAAGCTTTTCTCTAGAGCCGTGGGAGCTGTAACACAGAGCCACTTGTTCTAGGAGCCCGCAGAGCGGTAGGGAGACAGAAAAAGGTCAAGTTTGGGACTCAGACTGTGGCGATGGGGCCCTAGAGAGGGGCTTCTTTGGCCAAGAGGCTCTCATCCTGCAGGAGGTGAGTTTATAACTCAGCAAAATGCTGAATCACTCAACTGGCACAGCTGAAGTTACTGCTCTGATAAAATATGTTAACTCTGCTGTTGTCTGTGTGACTTGTCCTGGAGAAATACAGCGCATAGCTTATTCTTCATCAGAAGTAATTAATACAAAATCAATTGTCTGACGCAATATTTGCCATGAAAAAAACTTTATGACAAACTAATATGGAAAGTAATTTACAACAGATATATTTTGGGAGGAGTGTTATATGGCAAGCTCTGGAATGTTAAACTGTGGTGACTCAATTAAAGCCAACACTTACACATTAGTAAACCTTAAAATAGTCCATGTCCTAGATTTTAAAATAATCTACAAAAGGGTCATTTTTCAACCTACAGACTTCAGAAACTATTGTTAGACAGATCCAAAGAAGAATTTTATTTGCCAATAAAATTTTCCAAAGGAACTGCTTTAAAAATGGTTAGAACATAATGTAATGGCTTTATCTAACATTTTCAGCTAATGGTTTTGGTTTCTTATGACTAAGAGTTTGGGACGGATACATCTTATTATTCATATATTAGAAAATAATTTCATTCCTATTTTAAATGCAGATGTCCATGCAAACCAAAGTGCTGGGCTGCCTTTTAAGTATTTGTCATCAAATCCATTAATCCTCCAAATTTTAAGTCCATTTGTGATTAGATCCATTTGTCACATTAGACAATGTTTCTTCTAAAATAATCATCAGTGGAACATTAAGTGACAACATCCACATGATGATCTGCAGATTGCAGAGGCAAGGCACAAAAAGATATTACTGAACCAACTTTTAACCTTTCCCCAGATTTGTAAGATTTTTAAACTGCCAAAATTTAAAAATAGTATACCGCTATTGCCATGAACAAAATTAAAAAGAAAAAGGAACAGTAAATCCAAGGGATAAGAGATGCTACATTAGCAGATTCATACAACCGGAATGCACCTTCTATCTTTGTTTTGCTGCAGTCCAGTAGCCCGATTTTACAGCAGTAAATCTGTGAAATGTACTTTTTTACCTTTAACACTGTTTTTCATATGAAGGCCTTGGTACAGGGCAAACATGACCAAAACCTCATATTACTACTACTAGTAAAGAGAAAACCAATGAAACCCCCAGAAGAACCATGTTGATTTTCTTATATTGTGTAAGCTGTTTGACATACGCATTTGTAAATTTTCAGAAAACTTATTGTAGTCAACTACAACTTTCTATAGTACAAAAATATCTACGTTCCTGCTTTAAGGGCACATCTTCAATGGAGAGACATTCTGGTGGTTTCATATTAAATGGTCCCTCCAAAACTGTATCTGTCATCTCGTCATAGAAATTAAATGCACAAGAGAAATAACATGACAAGTCTTGGACTATTTTTTTTTTTCTGTGCAAGATGACTGCTAACTGTAAAGGAATGACACAAAATTTGTATAGCTAAATGACCTCAGCAGTTTTAATGCTCAAATATTAAGCACGAATGTTCTATTTTTTTGGGTGATTGATGGAAAATTGCATCATTTGCCAGCTATCGTCTGATATTCGGAGGGGTCGTGTCCATAATTGCTATGAATTAGTCTAGCCTTAGTAGTGTCATCACTACAGAGGTAACACAATTTATTTTCCCTTAGGTTTCTTTTTCTGAGCTAGCTTCACTGTGGTTGAATTACACTGCAAACGAACTTTTAAATTGTGCCCATATTGTTCTGCATTTATTCATTTGTCTGGCAAAGCCAAGTTTTATAATTCCCGGCAGTGGTAGAAGCTGACCTGCTCAGCAACTTCACTCCTAGTGAACATGGAAGAACATTTCTTTTTGGGCTCACAGAGGAATTGTGAGAAGGCACTGGATGAACAGAGCTGGTCTGGGTTCACACTACCTAGTGGCTGTGTAAGTACCAAGCATGGACCAGGCTACTTCAGCATCTCTACCCTGGTGGCTTATCCAGCTTGAGTTCAACATATTTTCTTACTCAGGTTAAAAGCTTCTGTGTGTGGACTGAACTATAACTAGAAATTACATTTTAATGATGACATCAGATAACTTTGCTGTAAGGCAGCCACATGTCTATTTTCTTTTAATTCCAAAATTATTTGTCACTTGGTTGCCTGAACATCAATACCTGTTTTTGAAGGATCATGGATTAGCAAAAAGAAGTAAAGTGTTGACAAATAGAAATAATGTGGGATTCAATAACTTTGGCATGATTGAACATGAACAATAGGTAACTTCATGCAAAGTTACTGATAGCATTTTCTGCTTATAGGTTAAATTTCCATGCTGAAGTAAACCTTTGCAGACCAGCCTGTTTACAGGAAATAGGACAAAAAGAGATCCACGCCGCATTCTGCTGAGCTCCGCTAGTGATTTCCTACCTGATCTTGGGCAACCCATGCAGTCTCTGCCTTGTCTCTTCAGGGTAATAAATACCTTCAGCCTTCCCTCACTCTCACGTCTATTAGACTCAAACTCTCAAATGCAATGGTTGCTTTTTACTACTTTTTTAAAACCGATGAAACTCCAGTTTCAGGAAGTCTCTAGATGATCTACCATGATCAAAATTACTTGAATTCTTGACATTTCTCCCCCTTGCCTTGTTTCTCCTTGTCTGTCACATTGTATATTTTTACAGCCATATTTCTTGTTTTCACGTTGCAGCATTTGATCACGTGTGCTCTGGCAGTGCTGGTTGGTGAGCGTTTCCCAATCATCTTCCACACTTTCCTACAGTGATCTGTTCATCATATTTCATTATCAAATGCAAGGTTAAATACATTATATAGACATTTTAGGCATGAGACTTGCAAGGTTAATGCAAATACAGCAATAACTCCTCTTTGAATATAATTATACTTTCTCTGTATTCACGCAACTATTATTTTTTTTTCTAGATACCAGGGTTATGCTATGGAAAATTTTACTTTCCACCAGGCCTTGTTATTGGACTTCTTGAGATGAATGTTCTTAAAATCAAAATACAATCTACAAAAGATGTCACGTCTCAGGAAATTGTTACCAGAGATACTTTATTTAGTAAATTAATGATCAGCAGTGACATATTGCTAGCATATTAAGTACAGCATGAGACTGCTCTGCAAAACTGTCATTCTTGCAGCAGCAGTCTGAAACTAAGTAAACAGTTAAGTTCAAAAGTTAAATGCATCTGTAAAGTTTGGTTCCCTTTTCAGTCTTGTGAACCCGATAGATAGTGGGCAGTATGGGGCCAACAAATACATTTCACAGGTTGTATATTTTTTTTCATTACAGGGCGTTTTGTTTGCTTGTGTGGCTCCTGAGGACAGGAGCTTTAACTAGGAAATATGTCAGTTCGGTGCAGAGTCAGGAAGAAAGACTGAACTTTATCACAACAGTTTCTAAAAATAACTTAATTACAAATAACAACAAGCTAATATTCAAGATCTTGTTGTTCTGTCTCTATAGCCAGGTAATCTTCAAGTAATAGTCAAGTAATCTTCATATCTGAAGATTATCTGTGGTATACTACCTGGTGACTCCCAACCATGTGAAACATGCCACACCATTGCAATTTAAAAACAATGAAGGTGGAGGCAGGGGATTTAGTTAGCTGCAAAATAAATAACAATAAGCTTCCTAAAATCCTTTAGCATAGTCACCTGAAAATTATTAACACCAGTTGTAAGCAACAAGGAGATCAGATGCACAAATCAGTCTCCTGAAACAAATTAATGACCTTCTATTCACTTAAAGTTAACTTTAAAATATACTATTTCCAAGACTTCCAAAGGTAGTCTACCCTAGAAACAAATCCTGTTTAAAAAGCTTCACATGAACAAATGAAAATAAAAAGAGAACTACAGTGATGATATTTAACCTGTACATCTTTTACTCTTCTCTCTTTTTTACGTTTCTCCTTGTTAAAGCTTTACAGTACTTTGGACAGTGAGGAAAAAATCAAGGTCAAGCTGTCTGCCATAATCTGGCTGCTTTGCAAAATTCCATTTTCCTTAAAATGACTGTGATCCAAATTTGGTGAAGAAAAACCTCAGTCAAGCGGAAATTGTCTAAGCCGAAGGGTCACCAGAGATATTCTCTAGTGCCTGTCCAGCCTTGGGCCCATCTTGTACAACTTTTCTATCAGTGACTGTGACACACACATAAGGAATTTGCCAATAGTAAAAAGTTGAGAGGCACTGTCAATAATAAAGTGAATATGAATATCCATTAGAAAGCAAGTACTGAATAACTGAAAGTACCGGAATCCAAAACTGATACCAAATTTCATTGTTCAAAAGCGTCCTGCCTTAGGGGAACCATCAGAAGAAATTCTGCCATGAACTGAACTCATGAACTGAAAATGTCTGAGGAAAAAGTCTCTCTCTATATAAAAAGTCTGAGGAAAAGGAAGGTCAGGATGTACCAGTGAATACCAGAAGTATTAAGAGAAAACAACATTATGCAGAGATGAGAAAAGTAAATGGAAACGATGCATTCACAGAACTACTTCAAAGAGTGAAAGGAAAGCTTCGCTATGACAGGGAAGACCTGCTCTGCAATACAGCACCCAGCTCTGGTCAGACGTGTTGACAAGAAGTGTGAAGAAGGGCTAAGAGGACAATGAAGGAATGGGGAGCCGATCTTACAAGAAGACACAGTCGGTGCAGTTCCTGGAGGTGGCCTGAACCAGCCTACCTTTAACCACCTGACAAACTGATCCTGCTCACTAAACCAGCAGAAAACTCTTCTGTTGGGTTATTTTTCTGCCAGTTTAATCGTCTAAATTGAAAGGTCAGACAAGAGCCAGAACTGGTTGCACAGGAAACATACACATGGCCAGGAGAGAGAGGAGGAGGAGAAGAAAATCAGGGATCATCCCTTTCAATGGCAAGAGGCTGATAGATTGACTCAGCCTATTTCTGGCAACCTCACCTAGCTCAGTAGAGCAAGGCTTGCTCAGCCCAGCAAAACTCGATGGGGCAGAAAGAAGACTTTGTCTATCAACGCTCAACCAGATAAGACAGAGGCCAATGCTGTTGCAAGAACAAACTGTATATCCAGTTTATATCCATTGGACAGAAATGGATATAAACAGAGTTGGGCTAGAAATTGGAAGGGTTTTAGGCTCTATATCAGTCAGATTCTGCAACAGCTTCTAATGGGGTTAGTCAGGAAAATGGGAAAGGCATAAACACTGAGTGACAACCAATAAATACTCAAGTAAAAAACTTAGAAGATGTTACTTTTTCACATACAGAGCATTTATAGGCATGCAGCAACAAGATTCTGCTCTTGGAGGATGTTACAGAGGTCAAAAGGATAAATGTAGTCAAACAGGGATTGGCCAAATTCCCAAAGGGGAAACCCATCAGTTTCTACTTTGAACAGGCCAAGTGTTCCCAGCATGCAGCTCCATAAATTTGTGCAAAGGATTGCATGTATGGACCTTGTGGTAGCAGGGGACTGGAGTGCATGACACAGGATGCCTTTTCAAGTCCTACATCCAAAGCGTATGGATCACTGAGAGGCAAATGGATCAAATTGCATGTCCTGTATTCCACAAGAGATCAAACCAGTGTTCTTATCTGGCCAAAATATTTATTTGCTTAAGACTAGGGCACCAGATAGTGCAAAGCAAGCAAAGCTTGTAGGCAAGTTTCCATTTCTCAGTTAAAAGTATTTGTTTTGATTCTCTACTATTAATCACTGTTATTGACTTCAATTGCTGTAAGGACTAACTGGTAAGCATAGAAAGTGGAACTGATACAAGTTAGTAAATAATTAATGCAAAACATAATTTAGACGTTATTTCTGTTGTTTGATTTACATGATTTAATTTTTAAATTACAGGTTTGTGCTCCAGAGATGTATAATACACAAAATTTAGCAAATGGTTATACCAGTGTGTTACACAGTTCCACAAAATATTTTACTGCCAACCCTAAATATTCAAAAATGGTGAATCAGACCCAAATAATCATAATACATCCTTAAAAAATACACTTTTTTTAAAGGAGTCAAGAAAATCCTGGCTGCTTTAAAGTCAATGACAAACCTTTTGTAAAGCCAATGACGAAATCCATATGGGATTAATTTTAATTGCCTTTTGTTTTTTATGAGCCTTCAAGACTCACCTACTTGCCATTTCCAGTCTCTGTAACCAGAAAATTAATTTTCCTCTTTAACTGACTGCTGGAGTTTTCCTACA
The DNA here is from genome assembly GCA_013396915.1 of Stercorarius parasiticus. Taxonomy (NCBI): domain Eukaryota; kingdom Metazoa; phylum Chordata; class Aves; order Charadriiformes; family Stercorariidae; genus Stercorarius; species Stercorarius parasiticus. Next base: position 701,493 of record VWZL01006771.1, read on the forward strand.
GTCTAATAACTCCAGAAGTGGAGGCAATAAGAGAAGGACACGTTATCATAAGGTTTGTGCTGTAATTATGAGGGACAGCTGGAGAACAAACATTTCTTTTAAACTCATCCTGCAAGGAAAGGGTAGAGTGTCTTACAGGGAGATTTGATGAACTGGGCAGGAGTGCCTTCAGCATGAAGGCTGGGAGTGTGGTCCAGACAGCTCTGAGAAGGTGGAAGGATCAAGCTGTGAGGGAGAGTGGGATGCAGATCCCAGCTGAGCTGACCTTGCCACTACTCCTCAGGGGACAGATGGGTTGGGCAATGCTGTCTACTTTTGGGACTGTCCACCCTATTTCTTGTTGCTCCCACTTTTTATTACCCATTTCCTCCTGCAGAGGCAGGAGTTGCTGGCCTTGCTCTCCAGATGGCACAGTCAAGTGTGCAGTGAGAGCAGAGCTGCTGTCCTGCCCTTGACAGCTAGCTGCTCTAGGCAGCTATCGGCTTTATCTCTGCCTGGTGTCAACCCTGCTTGCTGGGCTTCATGTGGGATGGAGGGAAGAAGATGATGACCCACAGAAAATATTTGATTTTCAGGCCACTTAACGTTCAGACCAAGCTTGACACCTCAAAAAATGTCAGTGGACTAGATGCCATTTTTACAGAAGATGGACTTATCTTCTGCTGATGTTAGCCGACTTTATTTTTCAGACTTCATTGCTTGTTGGACCTCCTGGGAGCTCCTTCACGTAAGAACAGTGATAGTGGAGCAGTGAAGACCTCTCTCGAGGCTGGAAAAAAGCATGGAAAAATAGCTGGAAATACCTGCTTGGAAGATAAGAGCTCAGCCTAAGGAGACAAAGAAAAGAAATCTGCAAGAAACAGGAATGGCAGGAGGGGTCCAAGAGGGACAGAAGTATTTTAAACTAAAAATAAACCTCAATTCTCAAACTTAAATATATAAAGCTGTCTATTAAAATAACAGTACCAGATTACATCTCTACAGTGCCAAATAATTAATGACTTTTAATAACCCTAATAAATTTGGATTTCATCAAAACCTTGTTGCATACCATTGACTGTTTCAAGCAAGGACTATGAGCTCTTAAGGGAGACTAGCATTTGTTTTAAAATGTACACTGCTGACATCTTTCCCAGGTACATCAATTATAATTAAAGAGTAATAAGAATGCCAGGATGGACTTCTCAGGCACTTTCATGCAGGAGCCCTAGCATTTAAGATTAAATCCATTAATTGTAACTACTGTACGTTTGTGATCTCTCAGATAGCGTAGAAACTAATTCATTGCTTTTGCAGTCATGCCAGTCTTTGTTAATTAAGGTTTGTGATTTATCTGAGCAGGGATGTATCAGAGGGCCCCAAACTGGACTGATAAAAGGTCATTAGTTCATACTGTTCAAGACAATTTGGAATCTGATCATGAAAAATGTTTCTAGGCTCCTGACAAAAATTGATTAGCAAAATGGGCTCTAATTGTTTAAAGGAAAGCTCCATATTTTCTTCAACCCAGCCATCTGAAAGTTCAGATGTTAAGAAGCTCTTCTCACTCCGAAGTGGCTCTGAAATACATTTGAAGATAAAAGGCTGTTTTAAAATTATTGTTGGCATTGCTTAGGAGAGGAGGGAGCCACAGTGCTGTCATCATCTGGAAGACTTTATTTCTTTTTTCTCTTTCCATATATAGCAGCCAACAGCACAGTCTCTGAGTGAGGCTCAAATATTAACAAATGTGTTCCTCCAAAAAAATACTGAGGTAGGAGCTTTACAAATGTGAAAGAGAGGCAAAGAGTGTGGGACTGATACGACTAAGTCATTGTGGCTTAGAAGGGACTCCCCTCTGTCTGAGCAATTGAGCAACAATATTGAGCATGGACTGGTATGTCTCATCTTAAAGTCAATGTTGGATGAGTCACAACGCTGATATGAAAGGGAACCCAGAGCAACCAGCTCAGACGTAAATGACCACACTATAGCTATTAGTTAGGTGAAATGAATCACAGAATCAGAGAACAGTTGAGGTTGGAAGGGACCTGTGGACCCTGTCCAAACCCTCTGCGCAAAGCAGGGCAACAGGTTGCTCAGCACCTTGTGAAGTGAAGGTCTGGAGGTTCCACAAAGTACCTATCTGGATCCCATTCCAGTGTTTGACTACCTCCACCATGAAAATTTTCTTCCTAATAAACAGCTGAAAATGCCCTAATTTCCCTCATTGCAACTTGTGCCCATTGCCTCTTGTCTTCTCACTGTGCAAGAGACTCCAGGAGGAGTCTGGTTCCACCTTCTCTATACCCTCTCATTAGATATAGTTATAAACAGCAATAAGGTCTTTCCTTCAGCTTCTTGTCTCAAGGCTGAACAAACCAAATTATTTCATGTTTTCTTTGTACCATATGGTCCAACTGCTCATCATTTTGTTGGTCCTCTGATGGATTTGCTCCGGTATTTCAATGGCTTGCTCTCCCTGAGGAATCCAAAATTGGGAAGACTCACTTCCATTAACCCTCTGTCTACGCTCTATTTAATATAGCCTATGACATGGTTGGCTTTCTTTGCTGTAATGGCACACTGCTAACACATGTTCAACTTCTTGCCTAGGTCCTTCTCTGCAAAGATGTTTTCTAGCTCACTTGATTACACAGAAAGTTAGTGGTAGTGCTGGGCATTTAAACTACATGTCCCAAATCCTGGCTGTGGCATCTTAATTTCTTCCTGACGATATTTTGAAAATCCAAATTTACTGGTAGAGATCAAAAGACAAATGTCATTTCTATGTTTTTCCACAGCAGGAGATGTTAACTACAGCCTTCAGAATCAGCACCAAAGTAAAATGGGAATTATTCAACAGTTTCTGGCACTTTTCTCAACGTCATTCTGTGACACTAATAATAATCCTGAACAATTTTATTGCTCATTTGTCATTTAGGTCTTAAAGTCTGTTTAGAAGTGTCTAAGCATCATCGCTCTTTCTTTATGGATGGAGGATAAATTTCTTCTTTATTGTGTGGCTTGTCTTTAGTCACACAGAGGGTGAACTCCCCCCAGCTAACTTCAGCCACGCACATGGCAAGTGCCTAATCTCATCATGAACTTTCAGTCAATAAACACATCCAGTGAGCTGCGCCCATTATAAGAGAGGCGTTTCGAAGAGGAAGGAAGTGCCTCTCTGTGCTGAGAGGTCTAGATGGAGAGGCTCGACTAGATGACTAATATTTAGACAGCTAAAATTAGATTACACTCATCTCACTGATAAAGAAATATAAGAGCAGGTAGGAGTAAAATTCATGAACTTCATTCTAAGGCAGCATAAACTGTCTTCACCCCCACTGAGTCCTGTGTAACCATGCTGATTTTTATCAACCACAAAGCTAAATTAATGGATCTGAGCCATGCAAAATCTATACAGCTCATTTAGGACTAAGCTAATACACCCACGCAGAAAATTAATCTGGATAACGTGAATGATACACAGAGGGAAGTCAGAACAATCTTCCAGGATTCCATGGCGTTGCTGTAATAAATTCTTCTGAATAATTTAAAATATTGGAATACTACTGTTTCCTCTCAGTTACCCGGATTGGTTTCTGAGATTTTTTTCTTGCTTTCTCTTAATTATTTTCCACAAGATCATAATTTGTGCCCCTTCAATAATTTTTGGATGAGTCTTCACAATATGAGTTTATCAGCTGCCTTTAATTTCCCCTGTTTCCAGTAGGTTTTGAAGGTCACTTCTGTCTCATAAGAGCTGGTCGGTGAAAACTTATCTTCGAAAACTTATCTTCTGAGTGGGCATGGTATTGGCATGTGTTTTCATTATTTTTTTTCACTATTAGAAGGGCCAAAGCCCTGTACACCAAACAACTCACCTGAGTGTTCATACTTAATGAACATAGGTTGGGACGTACTGGGATCTTCTTTTTCAGACATTCAAAACCTTTAACATCTTTAATTATGAGTAATCTGTTACGAAGGACCTCTTTAAATTCTTCTGAGAACTTCTGGGAGAAAACACTTCCATATATCCATGTATCAACATGCATATATCCACAAACACATACAAGTGTGCATGTACGTGTGTTTTTCTGGATCAGAAGGAAGTTCAGGTGACCTAACCCAAAGAAATAATATCTGGTCTGGTTTTCCTCAAACCACGTGAAAGATTTGACTTCGATAAGGCTCTTGTTTATATGGGCACCAAGGGAAGGTGAAAATAGTCCAACCAATTTGAATAGGAAATGAAGCGGAACACGTTTTAACAACAGATAGATGTGTACTAGCCCATAGCACATATGTTTCTGTCAGCATAAAATCAGCATGTTGGAATTTGCTTGGAGTGGCAATTTTTGTAATGCTTATATACAGGGAAAGCTTCCAGGTATATTAAAAGTGAGCCAAAGTTAACAAAGGTAAATATGAAGTTATATTTGTGCTCACTTGAGGGCAATTATTCTTTGCAATTGGTCTTTCAAAGACATCTAAGGATCCTGAATGCTCCATTCCTATTAAAATAAATTGATACTTAAGTTTTTAGGCACACTTGGAAAAGAACATCCTAATCTTTATTATTTAGCTGAACATCTTTGTAGCACTAATGCTGGAATTAAGTATATGTATAATTTTTAAACCCAGAAAACAAACTAGGATTTATGGTTAACTAATACTTGCCAAGTAACATAATAACGTCTCTCAATTATAGCTATAAAACTGTAATAAGCCCTTACCCCAACACTCCTCAGAAGACTGGATACCTAAAATAAGTATCTTGTTCAATCAGAAGCTGGGAATGAAATGTAGGGATCTCTGGGGGGATTTTTTTTCTATGTATATCTTATAAAGGAGCTAAGACCATGGGGTAATAACTTTTTCATTTTAGAAACTATGGCTATAAGGTTCCTCAGACTCTTCAGCTTGACATTCCTACAGAGGAACCAGGTATGAATGGTACAATATTATGAAAGGTACCAATTGTGTTTGACTGTTCTAGCGCCTTGGAAGCAAGGACTGCAGACAACCTATATTCACGGATTTCTGATGGAAACCCCCAAGATCTCATTGAACCAAGCCAACAGAACACGGAACTATCACCCCGGACTGGAATCCAAACGCTGATCTGATTAGCTCTGTAGTACAGGATGGATCCCGTCCATTTTTCAAAACTGGGCTAAAGCCTTGAACAGTTGTTTTGGTAATGTAGATGAGGCTTTAGGTCTTAATAGTTCCTACAATTACTGTTGAATCTGGCCTTGGCTCAGGAATAAACTCCTTGTATTGAAAAGATTTACTACCCTAACTATATCTGTATCTCAATTTAATGAAAATGTTAAGGATAATTTGATGGTCTCTTGCCAGTGTAATTTTAAATAAAATGTCTTCATTCCTTGGCAGTGTCTGTTGGCACTCAGGTTTAACTAAAGGAAGTGCTTAAGTGAAGTGCTTTTTACATTACAGTCTTGCCAGTACCTTCTCTAATAGAATAGATTTAATTTTCAGTGTTTTAACCAGAGTAAATAAATTAAAAAAAATAAATTACCTCCCACCATCAGTCCATATGATAGCAAACCTTACTAAAGCATTACTAGAAATCAGATATTGGCCTATCACAGCCTTTGGACTAATCTCAAGGCTCATCTCCTGTAAATTAAAGTATTTCTAACTTATTTACTGTTCATTTATTATGCACTCTTGTAAAAAATGTTTCTGCATCTTGAGAAGAAATGTAGCGCATAATGAGGCGCTGTCAGTGCATCTTAGATTTTCATCTGAGTTCAGCAAGTCAGCATAAAAGTTTAGGACACTTTATTATAATTGCACAGGGAATGGAAAGTAATGGTTAGATGGTGACAATTTGGCCATGATACCCTACAGTACTGAGCAATTGCCAAATATACTTTTGATTGCTTACCCTGTCTGAATAAGGAATACATGCACAGAGTGGGGCCAGAAGGACAATGCATCAGAAGTTAAATCGTTCGGGGATTAGTTTGACAATAGAAAAGATTGTAGATGTAAAATGGTGCTCATTCAAAGGGTAAAAACAGTGTGTACAGTATTTATTTTCTTTTTAAATACAATTGATTTTTTTAATGTGTAGAGTGTTTACAAAAACTATAAAATCTGTCCCTGGCAGAGGCAGTGTCTCAGTCAATTTATAGTAAGGTACCAGCATGTCCATAATTTTAAAAGTGCGTAAGTCACCCCAGTAATGTTATCCTTAGCACCTAGTACAACATGAACTCAAGATCTTTATCACTGTTGTAAGGGAATTGTTTTCTCTTTTCGTTATTGCTCCCCAACAAATCTTCATTCCTGGTTTTCTTCTGCTCAGTACCAAGGTGTCAACAAGCCACATTTAGAAGACAGTTTTGCTCCTAGTCACTCATACTGAAAAGAAAAAAGAAGATCAGGGAGCACCATCTTACAATAGTCAGATATGAACCACAAAATTGTTCCTGTCCTTTGGTACCATGAGGCAGGCCCAGGAGAGAATCTATGAATAAGTTTCTCTGTAATGTGGATTGAATCACACTTTGCCCATATTTTCGACACATGTGACTGTGTTGCTGTTCTAAGTTCTATGGTGTGTATTTACAACCAAAAGAAGGTATTTGCATACCCCCGGAAAACTTACCCTCACTCTATACCAATGCCAGAACTTAAGCGCACTTCTGCTCAGGCATAGTCTCCTCTGATGTCTCCATCTCTGTACCACATTTGCAAGCAAAAACCAATAAGGACTATCAAACCTACAGGACATCTCAGAGGAGACGTAAAACATGTTGAGATTGGGTCACTTTACCTATAGGTTATGATACAGATTTTACTTGCACAAAGAAGGAGGGAAACATAAATTGGATGCTAGGAGAAAATCCACGACTTTCTGTGGTGAGCAGGTAGGCACATTGTTGAACTTCCCCGTTTGCAGTGGTTTACCTAAACTATACTCAGTACTGTGTGCAAAAAGTGCTTAAGAGCAACATACACTTAAAGATATACGTATTTAGAGATAATTTATATGTACTATTGATTCTTTTCTTAGAGCATGGGGACAGACTAGAGGTTAGTCCTACACCTGTATTTCTAGAATTCTTTGTTTTTAATTCGCCAGGACATCCATATCCACAGTCGTCTTTGTTTATTAACAAATACATGGAAAAATAAAATAAATTCATTTTCTTGGAAATGGAATACTTGCCGTTGGTGATTCTCAGACATACAGATGAAATGGCCCTGCATACCTGATTTCAAATAAAAAGTAGGAAAGATCGATATTGATTGCAGGGAGTGAAGAAAATGTTAAGTAAAGACATCTTTTTAACGGACTGCAGTCTGATGAACAATTGGACTTCTGCAGTCCAGCTGTACCTGGATATGCCTGCAGAGGGAAAAAGGAACAATCAAAAGGCAGAGAATTGTGATTAAGAGAAAGAAAAAAAATCTTGTGGAATGTGCAATAAGGAGATGAGAAAGATGGGAAACTGTGTATGGAGCTAACTTCATTGCAGTGGGTGAGGCAGGTGGGTGATAACACAGCATACATACAAAAGCAATATTCCTAGATCCTCAAGTATATGTTTGTCAGGGCTCTGAATGCACTGGCAGGGCTTAATTGCCCTGAACAGCTTCAATTGGGACCCCCTCTCACTCACCCCAGTGCTCATTGGTCCATCTAAGCTCAGGTGTACCTGTCTCCAGCCCTGCCTCCTGGATGGATCTTGGACCTACATCATAGCACTGTCTTCTGCTGCTTGTGGCTGGACTCCCCTTGCACTGCCTGGAGGTGTCGGTGGACCCTGTGATCATCGTCGGGCTCTGCCCACTGTGTCTGGATCCTGTGGGATCATGTCCTGACTGGAGAGGGCATGGCCTGTGCTGGGGTCACGCTCGGCGCTCACTCGTCTTCCTTCATGGAGCAGCCCTGTTCTTGCTGCTCCCTGAGAACATTAAACCAGTCTCCGCTCAGACTTTTTGACTAATTGACATCGAGTTTTCTGACTTCTGTATATTTTCTCCGCTGTGATATAAATGTATATTTGTCCTAAAAAAATAAAAATAAAACACATTTACAGTTTCTTTTATGCTTCCATAAATTCACTGTATTCAAGATACAAAGACCCAGTTCATTCTGTTATGTAAGTTTTCATTTAATAAAATTACACGTAGAGTGGCGCCTAGGGACACATGCAAATCACTAAGACTTCTCAGACAAACATTCATCAGTTGGACCCATATAATTTATCAGCCACTTCTTCAGAAGGTAACAGCCAGGGTTAGCAGGGGAGCTTGTGTCCTTCTGACATTGGAGCTGGAACCCGTCAAACGCGTATTGGTCCAAAAACTACTTCACAGAAACCCTGCTCTCTGCAGTTTCATGTTTCTTTGGCTTCTCACATGAGGAGGGATTAAATCCCCAAATTGGCTTTGCTACTGATAAAAATATGGCACAAACTCATGACCTAACAGTTCGCTTCTGCCCTAATCAAAATCAATGAATTAGCTGCTAGGGACACCTATACTAGTCCTTTTCTGTATGAGACTTACAAAGTTTATCAAGGCTTAAGTCCACTTGAAAAGAATGCTGTCATGCTTGGGAAAAAAAACTTGCTACCACTCCTGTATAGAGCAGTGTGATATTACATCAGTAATGCAATGTGCTGACACTATTAATGAACATTTGACATGGTATTTCACAATGCCCTAAGCCTCAACTGCATTTGTAAACAGTATTTATAGGAGGCTAGGCTTCCTTATACTGAAACTATGTTATCTCAGGAAATGCAGGGTTAATGTTGACTCTTGCCAAGCACTTGTTCCCTTATGAAAAGTCAGAAATTTTAAAATTCAGACTCTTCTGAATCATCCAAATCCAAAGAGATCTCAACAACTATTGCATTTGTCACTCAGCTTGGCAACAGTTAAATGGCATTGTGCTCTCTGTATGAAATAGCTCTGAAGCGCATACATCATCTCCTGACATGGATCCTTGCCATTTGTTTGTTGTGATATGCTGATGCAAGAATTCATGAGTTAGGGCTCAAATTTCCACTGAAGGAAATGAAAGCTGGATTTGGCCACATATATTTATTTAGCACCTCATAGCTGCAGACTGAATAACTGCTTTTTGTTATTGCTGTTGGGCATATCACCTCTCTACCTGGAAGGATGGAACCACAGCAATGAAAAATGAAGAACAGGCTGAGAAATATAAAATAAAGGAGTCTCAGGTGCAGTTTCACTATTCAGGTCTGTTGCTTTTATATTACTGCCCTTTTCGCTCACCGCTCTTCACCGAGGCCCTGATCCTGTGCAGATCCCACTTGCACCAGGGACTTTCTTGATGGATCTTCAGATCTGTGTGAGCTCAAGAGCCTGTACTTGGGTGTCCAGCGTCCAGCCCTCAGACTGGTCGTGAAGTCTTTGCAACGGGGTAACGTCTGTCATACGCTTTATCCTATGAAATGGACAAATTATACATACATAAGGATTTGTTACAAGCACAAATATTTAGTATTTTTGCCTCTGCTTGCTGTTCACGACACACAGGTAAGGCGCCTTCAGCTGCAGCAGTGTGTGTGTCCTCACCGAGCCTGAGGAAGGGCCCCCGCACCGGGCCCGAGCGGGACTCTCGGCTCGGCCCCGTCCCTACGGCGGCCTTCCCGGCCCGTAGGCGTTCCAACGGCTGGAAGCCCAACTCCAAACGTCCCCCTACACCCACGGGAAAGAAGCTTTAGAAGTTTCGGGGCTGTCGATGAGGGCAGTCGCGGAGATGCGGCCCCGACCCACCGCCGCCGCGGCCTGAGGTGCGGCCTCACGGGGCCCGGCGCGTCCCCGGCAGTTGCGGG
>VWZL01006771.1:711824-738317 GCA_013396915.1 Stercorarius parasiticus
CCCCCCTCCCCCCCACCCCGCACGGCATCCGGTTTGTTGTGGTTGGGGGCACGTCCCGGGGCTGTGGGTCTCCCGGGGAGGGGGAGTAGGGAAGGACGTGGGGACCCGCTGTCACCTCCCTCCCACGGGAAAGCCTGGGGTGAGCCCCCATGGAGGGATGGGGGGCGGGCGGCCTGACACGACTGGAGATGAATGCGAATGGCGGGGGTGGGGGCTTCATCCACATGAGGGGAGGCTGCGCGTCACAGATTTCACTTTTCTCTGTCAAGTTTGCGTTCGGTCAATTTGTCGTGTGCAGGGTGAGTAGCAGTTAATTGTCTGTTCTACCAGGCTGTTCCATCTCCTTGGATTTATTGACGGAAAAGAAGCGACGTGGTTTATTTAGGTCTTGCTGATTGGACAGAGTAGTCAAATGTTTAGTCAGGCACTGAAGGGCATAGAACTACCGAAGAACGAGAGAAAGGACAAAGTGTTTTTAGAAGTGGCCTCATTTGTAAGGGTCACTCTAATTCAGTGCTAAAATACTGATTCCCCATGTTGTCATTGGGCATGATTGTGCGGAAATACTAAAGACTGTTTTCATTAGTATTTTTGAATTTTAATAGGGGTAAAAGTAAGTCTTAAGCTTTTCTTATTGTGCACTGTAAGCAAGTTAGGCTTTCTGAAACTTTTAAGGTTTGGCGGTACAGTTAGGAAACTTGAGCTAAAATACTGCAGCATGGTATATTAAAATCACAGTGAGGTTTGCATTTTGGTGTATGGTCTTACATAATTTATTCAAGAGAATGTGTACCAGAACCGTATTTAAATTGTGCAGCTTTTCATCTTAATTGTCTTCTGTTTATCTTAAGACATTACTGTTCATTGTACTGCACAAAATAGCATTACACGAGTCAAAAATACCATAAATATTCCCCAGTTGAAGTAGGAATTGGCAGAACATACCCTGGTCCTTAGCTCTACACTTGAGGTACTTTGCAACTTTTGACACTGACTTGCTAATAGCATTACTTGCAGAACTTGTTCCCTTCTACAGAAGTAAACAACTGTCATAACATCTTTTAAATCTACTGATTTCTTCACGAAAAATTAGCAGAATTCTATCTATTTTAATTATAAGGGACAAATTTATTAATGTAACACAGGTAGAAGTTTTCAAGGGCAAATATTAAGAGGTGAAGGAAGTGGAAACTGAAATTGATGCATAACCTTCACTCTGTCCAATGCAGAGGTTGTATTTCATGGTCAGATTGATACTGACTGGTCTACGGATTTCATGATTTTACACTGGCACATTGAAGTGCTTGAGCTGCATCAGTGCAAATCAGTTAGTCACAGCTTTGGACATAATGGTTGTATGGACATAGTAAAATGCCCTTGAAATAGCTGCTTATTTTCAGAAGCTATGTACAGTACTAATGAAAGATTTTATTTAAGCAGTACTAAGAATTACTTCTAAAAATGCACCTGAACTTTTATGTAAGCCTACTACAGCAAGGATTGGTGTGGCAAGTGCTTATATGGGTTCCATGAGCTTCTCGTTATGTCACAGGCTCCTTGTGATGGTGTTTCTCATACCTATGGGCTTCAGTTTTACAGAAGGCTGAATTGTAAAATATTTCCTTTCAGCTTTTTGTGCACATGGGAAAAAAAGACAATTGTTCTTTTACAAAGAGAACCTCCCCTCCCCAAGATACAGTGTAGTTCTATCCCTGCACCTCTGCAATACTGTTAGCTGGATGCTTAGTACTGCCTGTTTTGATTCCTTTGGTGGAATAAAGCACAACTCAGAAATACTGGTAGAATCTGTATGCAGGCTGCTTAATGCTAAGAATAAATCTCTACCCAATTTGGGGATGTTTCCCAAATGTTGTTGTACCTGTATAGCTACATTAGCAAAACCCCTCCCATATGAAAGCAGGGACTCCAATCTGAGGAGACAGTCAGTGCCAAGGATGCCAGCAGTCTTCCTGATGTGGATACAACTACACCAAAATAAACCATCAGCAAATCTGACTATTAAAAGAGTTGTTTTGATAATATAACTGCAAACAATAGCCATGTTGGTCACGGGTCGGATGTGTTGATACCCTATCTGACATCACCATGTGTGTCTGTAGTGTTTCCTTAGGCCTCATAGATGTGCCACTTTGGGACATTGTTTAGCAGTGGGCTTGGCAGTGGTAGGTTTACAGTTGGACTCAATGATCTTAAAGGTCTTTTCCAACCTAAATGGTTCTATGATTCCATGAAGGGTCCTATCAGTGTAGGCACAATGATAGAAATATAGCTGGGGACTTGTGACATTGTGGTAGTTAGAAAAGTACTGAATCTAGTGTGCTTTCTTACCACTAACTTTCATGGCATTTTTGAATAATAAAGCAGAGACCTTCAGGTGTGTTTTTATACTGTTTGCATCTTATGTTCACGTGTGTTATGATGGTCTGAATTACAGATGCTGTGGAGGGGCACTTCAGTCCAGCCAAACCTTTTGCCAAAAAAGTAGTCTTTAAGTATCACTTATTTTTGTTAAAATCCTGAGTCACAAAATTAGTGTTCTTGAAATGACTATCCTTGTTGACCAATCCTTTCGGAACATTATTGTAACATTAAGTGTAAAAATATAGGTAGTATTGTCAGTGTTTGGACTTTTCCCCTCCATATCTACTTTCAAAAATCTGCTGATTCATTTGGACTATTTGCATTAGTTGTATATTTGTTTGAGGGTATAGATACTGTGTTTTATTTACAGTATGATAAGTTAATTTTTGTGGGCTGATTTTTTTTTTTTTTTTTAATTTTTGGGGGTGCTTATTGTCATCTTTAAAACATGATTCCCTGCTTTATGAGGTTCTTCAAAAGTTAATTTCAGGTTAAGTTTTAATTATAACTGGCAGAACATATTTTTTTTTTTTTTACTTCTGAAGTAAAATAGTCTCCAAAAATGAATACTGTTATTGGATTCCAGTACAGCAACATCTTGAATTACTCATGGACTTTCTGTACCGGATGGTAATTGTTGCCTGAAAGGCTGTGGCTGCAGAATTTCTGTGGTGTGTCAGGCAGGGAAAAAAAAGAGGTGCATCTGAAGAGTTGGTTTGGAGTGAGGTTGAAATTGAACTAGTCCAACCTAACTGTGCAGTGGACTGAAACAGATGGTCCTTCACCTGGGTGGTTCCCAACTTGTACTTTGTGTCCCATACAGTGAACATATTTCTGCAGGGTGGAGTGTCACCATGCCTTCTGGTGGCAGCTGGCAGGTTTCACTAATTTTATGGTGAAGTTGGACTCTTGGTGGCATGGTGCAGAATCTGTAACCACGTCACCTTGATTTGGTACAGTCTGGCCTAGTGCTTCTTTATTAATTTTATCAGCATTAAGAAAAATATGAGGTACCAGTCCTTCAGTACATCCATGCAGGGGGATCCTTGTGCCTGTGCTGAGGTGTATGAGGAGCTCTGTAGCTCTACATTGTTCGTTTAGGTTGTGAAAAGTCTTAATGACGTCTTGTAAACCTTTAACAGGAAAAATGGTTAAAAGAATATTATTAAGTCAAATTTAGTTGAGATATCTAAACCATTCTATTATAAATCCCCAAACTGTTTAAAATGGAGTATTTTTAGATTATAATGCCAGTATGAGGTGGTTGTTAAAAAATCTTCCTTTTCAGGAATACAGATGGCTTAGCACTGTCGTGAAAGTGAAACCAACTTCATTGAGTTTCTTTTTGTTTTGTTATTAATGAACAAATAGTGATGACTCCATCTGTCTTTTAAAAAGTCTCTTTAATTTCTTTTAACATGAATCTTTTTAATAATTAAAAATCTTTAATTTACAAAGTTTGTTTATATTTTATTTTAGTAGTTACTGATATGTTTTCTTAAATTAACAGCATAACAGTAAGCGTTAGATTCCTGCATATTTTTCCCCCTGCTCTCAGCTAAAGTGCAGAGGTAGAACTCCAGAAGTACTTTCCTCGCTTTTTGTTTTCTGTATTCTATGCATGAAGTAACTTCTTGTGGAATAAAAATTAATGACTTAAAAACAGTAGGCTGTAAGATTACCAGTGTATGGAGAGGTCTGCAGAGGTTGGGATTGCTTATGGTGATAGATGTCTGTAGGATTTAAACAATGATGGGACAGATTTGACAAATAGTTTTGTTTCTCTCTTACTGATTGGTTGAGGAAAGGTGTTAATAATTTCAGGAGGGAAGAATTAATGTTTTATTATATCTTACTTGAACGTACACCAGGTCACAATGGAAATGAAATGATGCTTGGGATTTATAGTACAGGATTCTAGGTTACAATTACAAATTTACAAATTATTTGTAAATTAGTGGGAAAGAACTGCACTGCTTTGCTCCGTAAGACCTTTATCCCATAAGGCAAATGGCGTAGGTCCTTATGCAAGTGCATACCTCATTCTGAGTCAGAAGTGTGCTTTGTCTAGAACGTTGAAATGTCAAAGCCTAAGTCTTGAAATACTCTTTGAATTTCAGATCTGTGGTGTGGAAATACGATGAGACCATCATGTAAAATAATGACTGTCTGTCAGCAGGAAACTATATAATAAACGCGTACTAGATTCTTGCGGATTTTTTCCCTCTCGGTGACATCTAAAATTCTCCGCATTTGAAATGAAGTTATGAATGATGAACTTGTATTTAGCTGACAGCAGTGATTACACTGTTATTTTCATTTATGTGATAATTTCTCAGATTCAAACAAAAAATTTCTGCTTTTATAGATTATGTTTTTTTCCCCTGCTTGTTTCTGAGAAAATGAAAAGTCACTCAACTACAATGATGTGTACAATATACATCTTAAAAATCAGAGTACAGACAAACTTGAGAGTAAATTTAAGAGCAACTTGGTTGCATTTCATTTGACCTCTAGAGCCTCCAGTCAAGTTCTGGTTCCACTGTGCGTGGCTTTGTGGTTACAGACATATGGGGCTTTCCAGATACTCCCTACATCCTATGGTAAAACTTGAACAAAAATGCTGAGGTGTTTTCTAGCAAGTACTGTGATGTTGATTTCAGTGAGGCCAGGCTTTCCCTGGCCAAATGCCTTTTCCCAAGCATATTTTAAGTGCTTTAAAATACCTTCTTCTGGAAGATGGTGTTCTCTATGTATAGTTTTAATCATGATGTAAATAATCAGAGATAGGAAGAGTCCCAAACTGTTCTAAAGCAGAATTTTTCAAGCTGCTGAACATGTTTTACTCAGGCTGGCTGAGCTGTCCGTCCAATGGAATTTAAATTGTTGAGGTTCACTTTGAGACACTGTGAGTCTTTTAAAATGCTAATTTCTTTTAATATTCAGAAAAGTCAATTGAAGTGGCATTTATTTTGTCTAACATAATGTTGGGAACTAGAAACACTGTTGAGAACCACTTTTGAGGGGGATGTCTCCAGGTGTCCACATTTGTTCTCTACAAAGAGGTGTTACAAAATCTTCCTTTCATTTGATGGACATACTAAATATGAGTGGTGAAAGGAATTTTATTCTATAAATTTCTTAGGTCATATAATTTGCTTTGGGAGTTGTTACTGATGTTTATGTGGTTCAAGCTAAATTCAGCTGAAAAGTCGTGTTCCTCATTTTAAGGAAAGAAAAAAGATGTCCTGGGTTTTGTAGATTAAAACCATGCACGATTTTATAATTGTCCCCAAAAATTAAAAGATAAGTGCTTATTTGTTTTTTTGTGAAAATGTCCTAAAAGTCATGCCTTGTACTTTACGTGATCTGTTGTAATGTTAAATAGAATTGCATTCTCAACTAAAGAAAGAAAATAAATCCCGGTGGTTTACAAATAAATCTCAAATGTATACTAATAATATTTAAATTTTTGCATCAATGTATTTTTGTTATTTTTTTAAATTATGCTCACTGTTTAGACAATACCTGAAAATAATTACTTGGTTTCACCTTTGCATCTAGCATATTTAGGTTTTAAATTTACTTGCGTGGAGCTAAGATGGCTTGATAACATGACAGTCCAGGAGTGATCAATTTCAGATTTTAAAGAGTCAACAAATACTAGGAATATTTGAAAAAAATTATTTATACTTTTTTTTTTTTCTGAACCTGAATTTTGAGCCAAGAGGGCTGAAAGTTTATTAATGCTCTCAATGCACAGTGTCAAAATGCAGGACAAAAAGAATCATAATTTGTCTATTTGTTTATGTTATTCAGTCTTTGTGTAGGATATGTAAAGGCTAGGAGTTGTGTAAACATACTTTTGCAGCAAAATAGTGTGTTTCATCAAAGTGAGGACAAGAAAGCAGTTTTCATTTAAATTTTTTTTTTATTACGTATTTGAGTGGAGTTTTTGAAGCACCGACATTGACATTTTTACACTGTCAGATGTGTCTGTTCTCATGACCTGGTCTGTTACAGCCGTGGTGCAACGTTGACCTTTGCTGTGGTGAATAACAAGGTACATAACAGTTTTATCCTGATGTATAAAGTAACATTTTAAATATTACTTAACATTTCTTTGATGGTAGTCACAAGCTTTCCTTTCTGTACGCTGTCTTCCATCTGCTTCCTTGCTTTCACCTCTTTCCCCTTTCTGTCTTAGTCTTTGAGTCGTCATCCACGTCACATTGCATTTTGCTGTCACATATTCTTTCTTTGCTTTCTTGTTTCTTTGTGTCATGCCTCACATTTGGTGAAGAACGTCTCAAATTTGGTTCTTCATGGTCCTCCAGCTGGCATGCTAGAGCCTGAGATTGGTGGTCTTTACCAAGATCTTCTGTTGGAGGAAGGAGCAGACAGGAAAGGGACTGTTAGTAACGTGAAACACACAGTGTATTCCCTGCTCTGCACTTCGGAGGTCAAGCTGCTGCAGAAAGAAGATTACGTCGTAGAAGGTGTTGGGAATTTGATTCAGTAAATGGCTTTTCACTTCTTTTGAGTTAGGGTTGAAGGAATCAAGACAAGCTGATGCTTCATTCCCCCTAGCATGTCTGACTGCCTACCGTGGTAGGTAGCCGTGATACCTGATGTCTGCCTGTCTGGCAGGTGAAGAAAGAAGGTAGCGTGACCGTCACAGAAGCCAGGCCAGGAAGATGGGGAGAAGGAATGAACTAGGAGTAGGAATGAGCTAGGTGTGATCTTTGGAAGTCACTGTCGGATGGTCTTGTACTGTGAGTAGCTCTGGCTGTCAGTGGGCAGGGATAGGTGGTGGAGCAGTGTCTGTAGCTGTCAGCACTCATGTGACCATATAGGTGGGAGCTGTCAAATGCCCATCACTTATCATAATGCCATTGTCATTCACAACCAGTCACAGAGCAACAACTATAGAGTTTAGCTCCTTTTCACTGTTCTGATTATTAAGAGGCAAGGTGAGGAGGATTTCAGACTTAAAGAAATTTGTTACAATGCCCTTTGTGGGCAGTGAAGTTTATTTCATAGTTATTTTCATCTCTTTCTCACAGCAGGTTTATTTTCTGTTGCATATTTACTGTTACTTTTTAATTTCTGAAGAGACAGTGTACTCCAGTTGGATTGCATAACTCTGAAATATGTACATTTTTTTTTCATTTAATTTAAATACATTCTTTAGTCATAGTTATGATTCTGTTCCTTTATATTTCTGATCTATGTGTGTCTTGTGAACAAGAGCAACAGTATCATTTGACCCGCAATAATTTTTTAAAGTTGGGATATACTTACCTGGATATTTTATTCTTTGTCTTAAGACAGTTTCTCTATTGTATTTAATTTATACTGTAACAAGTTGGTGTTTTTCTTTACAAATACTCAAAGCAAGTATGTGACATTGACTAGAAACTTAAGTTTTGTTATTTTTTTTAAAAGCAATTTGGTTTAAAGAGTGCTTACTTCAAAGAGATCCGATTCCTGGTCAGTGCAAAGCTGGTGATATACTAAGTGAGGATACATTGCCCTCTTTTATCTCCCCCTCTCTCCAAATACTTAAAATTATTTGGCTCTGATAAGCCCTCTGGACACTTACTTTCCTTTAGTAACTAATCCATTGCATTTACTCTGGTTGTATTTTTTTCATACCGTTCTCTTCTCTGCTCACATGTAGCAATTTGTCTTTCATTTGCTTTTTCTTTCAATCCGTTCTGAAGTATAAGGACAAATTTAGCAACGTTGCTTCTAAGCAGAAATTCTCTCTATATAGCGCTGCCTCCAGAATGAAACTCTCCAAACAGATTGAAGAGATGTCACTGTGATCACTTCTAAATAGGAAGGAACTTTTTACTAACTTCTGTAATGCATCAGGTATCAGCTGTTGCAAAATAAGCGATCTGTTAAAAAAAGTCCTGAAACTTTTAGCCATCCGTTGGTTATTTATAAATTTGGTACATTATTTTGTCTTTTTTGTATGTGTGAGGTCGTAATCTCTTGCCTCGCATTACCAACAGACCTGGAGCCTTTCCTATTGCTTTAGTGGAGATACATCATCTTATGTATAGATTTTGTTATGATTTGTTTATACTGTATTTAACACATGGAAAAAACCCTGTCTTTAGAGGACAGTAGCGGTAGTTAGTGGTGTCTTTGGACATAAATGCTGTCTTTAGAGGAAAAGATGGTTAACTTTCTTGTGGCTTTTTTTGGTGCTTCCGCCAGTAAATGATCTGAAATACAAACCCAATTTTAAATTCATTTTTTGCATCTGTGTCTTTCTTTTTGATTTCTCTCTTGGTGGTCTGTATTAAAGTATTTTCTATCCTAATGAAACTAGGAGAATCATGACCTTGCTTACTCTGTATCATCAAAAAAAAAATGCAGAAGAGTTTTGCCCTCAGTTTTTGTATCTGCATATGGACATTGAAAATATTACAGCACAGTTGTTATTGATGTGGTTAAAAAGTTCATAAACATTTGTTTGCCAACTTCAAATTTATTTTTATGTATTTTGCTATAATACATTTTCAGCTTGAATGTATTTTATTTCTTTACTTCTCTAGACTAATAAGGGCGTAGGGTAAAAATGGAAGTTCTTATATGTGTAGAAGAAGCAAAAAAAGAAAATAGTTCCCTTAAATCTGTTGTCTGTTTTAGACTGGATTTGGGAAGGTGCCAGGGTACGTTCAACTCTCATTGTCTGCAGTGGGAGCTAAATACTCTGCATCAAAAAGGAATTATTTTGTATATTTCCTTGGAAACTACACAGAACCATCCAGTAAGAGATACTTGCAAGTAAAGCTTTGTTTCTATTTTGTAATCTTTGTGTACTGATTTAAGATTGTGGTTTAAAGAGCTAATGCACAGGTTTTCTATTGTAATGGTATTTTTTTTAGAGGCCTCATAAATACTTCAGTGTTCTTTACTTTTTCTCTATTGGAGAGATCACCGTCCTGAAAGTTTCAGTTTGTAGCCTTAATTTGGGTGAAGGGTTCAAAATTTTAAAAGAAAAAATCCCTTTCGTTTATGTTATATAGGTCTGTTTTGCCATCTTTTCTGGACGAGTTTTGAGGAAAAGGATAAGTAAATATAAGAGCTTAATGCCCTTTTGCAAGTTAGACAAAAGCATGGGGATTTGGAACAGTATGTGATTACTTTGAACGTGCCACAACTTGTTTTATGCACCTGGGCCAATAACTTACGTGTGCTCCAAGCAAGGAAAACACTCGATAAACATTTGGTACTACTTGGTAGGATTGGGACCCTATTATGTTTCAGCTTCCCCATTTGTAAATCGATGATGTTTGCCTAGATTATTTGGATGCTGAGAACACAAACCTGGACAGGGTTCAGTACAGTTTGCTGCTGTTTGCCTGTCCCTTTTTTTCTTACGTAGCTTCCGTCCATCACTGTGCTTTCGGCAGGGCTGCATAACATGTATTTGTAAGAGCAGAAAATGATTAATACTTACTTTTCCCCAGTGTTTTACATATTACATATCATGAACAATCCCCAAAGTGAAGTCTAGGTTAAATATCATTAACACATTTGAATCATACATTTGAATGAAAATACAATTGTATCTTTTTTTTTTTTCTTTATAGGAAGAAAAGGCTTCTCTCCTGCATCGTACTCAGGAAGAAAGGAGAAAACGAGAGGTAAAGTAGACTGTAAGCGTTTGCATGGACTTATCTTTGATGTAGTAACATTTACAGTCCAAAGTACTTTATTCTGCTGCAGTCATACTTGGTTCAGGAATGTTTTGTTTCAGTTTGCAAGTTCTACATAGTCTTCCAGTACACTAGAATTGACAAACTGTTTGAGTGCTTTTAAGGTGCTTCCCAGAAGTGATTTTCGTCTCAAAAGAAGGTAGTTAAGCATGCACTGGGTGCAAAGGGAATTTTTCCTTTTATTTTGTTGCTCATGTGATCTAGTCTTTGTTGAGAAAAGGCAGGTATTTGGATAGTAAATTGCATTTTTTTGGCCTTTTCCATAATCTATTACTATGGGTTGGTCTCAGCAAACTGTTTTCTGCTCCTGGTTTTGCTATGGTTTCTTGGGTGACCTTCAGCAGTTCACTTTCCCCGGTGTGTGCCTCAGTTCTGTGGAGGTAGAATCAAAACAGTCCTACTTGAGTGCATCCTAAAATGCTTTGAAATCACCTGATAGTTGAGGTGCAATGAAAAGCAGTTGTGAGGCTTTAGAAAATCTTAAAACTGGTTTGAGACTGAAGTTTACTGCCATGGATAATTCAGCCTGGAATAATGCAAAGGAGGAATAGGCATTGAAAGGAAAAATACCGGTTTTAAAACATTAATATATGTGGCAATATGAAATCAAAACTTAGTAATATGGAATTAAAAGTGAGTATCTTCATTTTGTCATTTTTTTCCCCTCTGATACGAGTAGAAGCAATTGTTGTCTTTAAAATGATTTAAAAAATGTAACTGTACTTTTCATGCCAATCAGGAATAAAGAGCTGTTTGGCCCTTAAAGATATGTTTGACCCTTGCTAGATTAAATACAAGTTCTGCCGTGGCTCCTCTGATTCTGAGGACAGTAACTGCTTTTTTTCTTTCCACCCTGGATGTATGATTATGGACCAAGTTCAAGTATGAAGTTACTAGGATTTCACCAGTTAGTTCAGAATGCTGTTTTATGAATTAAATTTATGATAAGTCAGTCCTTATCAAGATATGCAAAAGGAGTTTTTTGTGCTTCATAAACTTTTGGCCATATACTGAAATAACCCGTGCAGTTGCTTAATTCTGTCTGCTGCACAGCTGATGCAGAGTCATATATCTGTATATGTACACACATACACACAACGATTTTCTGTGACATATATCGGATTGTCACAAAATGAATGACTCCTCTGAGAATGAAACCAGTTATGGCTTTTAAAAAAATGCCTGTATCAGAATCTTAGCAGTGACCTCAGACTTAAAACCTTTGCAATTACAGGTCGCTAATTGACAATTATGTATTCTAGGATAAAACCTGTATCTAGAGAAAAGGAGAAATATCTACTTTTTAGTCGAACATTACATTATGATTATGAAGAGAGAGTGCCTCTTTGTAATTTAAACTCTCTCCTGCTTGCCCCTATACTTTGCACTTTTACTGTTTGATACTTTGGAGAGAAAAATACCCTTTGGTCTATCAAAATTTTGATTTTGATCTGTGCTCTAGAGGTAATTCAAGTCTTTCAAGTATATGCTTATTCTGAGAAATTGCTTTAGGGGTCGGGGTTTCCAAGATAGGCATTGAATAGCAAATTCATCTGGTGTTTCTCTGGTCGGTTCAGATTAAGTTCAAGTTTTTGTGAGTTGAAAGTTTATGTGAACTTTCCCAAATGTATTGTAATGAAATTTATAAAAACATGTTAGTGGTTTGTTTTGCTTGGTGGCCGACAGAATTATGGGCTCATTATAGTGCAAGGATTCATGAGTTTAAAACTCTCTCTTTTTTTTTTGTTTTTTTTTTTTTAATCTTGATCTTCCTACTTTCCCTTCCTCAACCATTGCTTTGTAGCTCTAGGTTCATGAGAAATGACTTTATTTACTTCCGTCTTTCATCCCCTAAGAAACTATACAGACATTATTAGAAACCTAATTACAGTAGCCACTTCCCTTAGATATTTGTTGTGATGGAATATGCTGGGGCTGTTGTCAGGGGACTCACTGAGTGCTCTTTCCATAGTACCTGAAGCAAGTTGGCTTTCAGTTCCCCAGAAAGTGAGACCTTGTTAAAGGGATGATTTTAAATACTCTTTCTAGCTACTGAGGAAGACGTCATAAAATGACTCAATTTACATGTCTGGTTTGAAGGAGAGAGCAAGAATTTTTACTAATTTCCATATTGTGCTCCTGGGCTTAAAGCATTAAGCCTCTTTTCCTTTTGACAGCAGTATTGTCTCCAAATAACTGGGGGTTTTTTGTTTGGTTGGTTGGTTTTTTTGTGGTTTGTGTTTTGTCTTTTTTCCCCCCCATCTAAACTGCACCAGCCTCATATTCCATTCTGTTATTTGAATGGAAACAAATAGGCAGGTCTTCAGTGTTAGCTGATCTATGCAGAAAGAGGAATGGTGTAATTGAATTTTATTAATTCTTCAATGTTTTAGTATTAAGACTTTGTCTAATAAAATACAAATGTGTTTATTTTGATTTCTGTAGTATTACATACTGATGAGTATTAAAAATTGTTTTGCAATATCTTAATGGTAAATTTACAACTAAAAAAATAAAAGCTTTCTCCCTTATTCATGTATATTGGATGCAAACCTTCAGTTTATTTTACTAATGATTAGTGGTTAATTTTCATTTAAAAAAATCCTTTTGAATACCAATTTAAATATAATTGTATAAATTAGAGTCAGTGCCATAATATTGATTTTTTATTTTCTCGCTTTGCCTTAAAGGAAGAAAGGCGGAGGCTGAAAAATGCAGTAATAATCCAGTCATTTGTAAGAGGGTACAGAGACAGAAAACATCAAGTAAGTATTTATTTATTTAGAAAGATGTAAACCAGTTTTGTTGAAAATTAGACTTTCTAGTAATAAGTAATTCCATTGGAACATCTTCACCTTTTTGAGTATTGTGTGTGCTCACAAAGTGCAGGTTCTTTTTCCCTCTTGACATTTTTGTTTGAACCTCAATATTTTAGTAGATGAACATTTATTCCGCAAAGCATGTGTGTGACAGTGGACTTCGGTATGATTACACACTGGTTTTTTTGAGCTGACAAAGCATACAAAAACAGTTAGGTATTAGTAGCTTTCACACATCAGTGGAGCTTTTTTTTCCCCAGTATGTCTAAGGTGGTAGTTTGAGTCAAAAAGTTGTTCTTTCTAGGCTGCTGTTGGGTAGATTTCTCTAAGAAAGGGTTGTATCTGTTTAAATTTACTAATATTTATTGAGTAAAATAGATTAAAATGTTTGATGTGATATTCATTACTTGAAAAGCAACAAATTTGTTGTAATGTGTACTTTTTGAATTACAGAAAGCAGTTATGGCCTTAACTGTGTTACTATGTGTGTGTTTTGATCTCTTAACAAATATGTGCTGTATCCATTTTACTACTTTGCTAGCACTTTGGATGGGAAACTGCAATGAGGTTTTGAAAATTTTGCATCTCTATTTGAAATCATAACCATTGTTGATATGTTGATGAATGTCTTATTTTTAAGTACTCTATCCAAAGAAGTGAATTTGATCGCTGTGCTAATTTGGCCCAATCTGGAGGAACCTTTTCCACTGCTAATGGATCTAATTTGACTCTCTTAGTTCGTCAGTTACTCTTTTTCTATAGACAGAATGAGGATTCTAAGCGTTTGGTGAGTACTGTAACATACTTTGATCCATAGTACTTTTATTTCATGCACTTTTAAAGTACTCTTTCACTTGAAAGATTTTGAAGGGATGCAAAAAGGGCTTTGACCAGTTCAGTAAATTAATTTAAGAATTCTGGCTTTTGCTGGCCTGCACTCTGTCGTTTAGACAGAATAACTTAAAATTAGATTTTATATGTGCGCGCACACAAAAAAAATCTGTGAAATGAAGCCTTGAAAAATCCTGTGTTTATTATTCACAGTAATTTATTAAAAATAATAAACTTCTATTAGAATTTAATTTATAAACAATATTTTCCACTTAGCCATCTAGTCATTCCTAAAGGGTTTAGGTTTTTTGTATTTTTTTTCCTCGCTGGTCAATAATGCTGGCATATCAATTGCAAAGTCACTGCAAACTTCCCTAATGTACAAGTAAGTATAATTCATAGCGGATATTAATAACGGACACTTAAAGAATTACGGTTATTTAAAACCAAAAAAATTAACAGATAAACTTGTTGCAAGAGTAAAGTTATTTGCAAATGTAATTCAGTCTTAACTTTGAAAGTTTAGTTCTAGCAGTCATGTAGTTTGTTGTGTAACAATTTTTTCGCAGCTGAACATGGTTGTCTTAGTGTTTTATAAGTCCTCCAAAGGTATCCAAAACAGGATTGAAATATTACTATCTGTATTGCAATAAATAATATAACTTGTTGTTGTAAACAGTAAACTTGCATATCTTTTCCCAGGTATGGATGTGTCAGAATTTAATTAAACAGAGTTCTCAGTTTGTTAAGCAATTGGATGGTCCAGACAGACTTACTTGCTTATTCCAAATAAAAAGACTGTTGGGGCTGTGTTGCAGGTAAATCCTTTTTTCTGTATGCTATTGTCTAAAAAGTGTTCAGAAATTACATTTGGCACTTCTTTTGTTTCTTTTTGTAGCAGGTGAAGTATTAAATGTAAATTTATCTTACAGAGACGACTGTTTATGTTAAATATATATGTAGGCTATGGTATAGAATGCTTGTTCCTATGTAGGAACAATGGAATTGACTTTCAAGTTCAACATGTGCTTAAGGGATGCCCTGCCTAGGGATAGGCTTAAGTGTGTTCTTAAATGTTTGCTTATCACTATGTCATTAGCAATATTTGTGGAAACCAGAAGGTTTTCTTGGGAACTGGTAGTGATTAGAAGGTGTATCTGAGTTAGACTAATGTTCCAAGGATATGCTTTGGATATATTTTGTTTTAAAACAGTTAATCTATCAAGGTTACTTGAATAGATGGCAGCTAAAGCCTAGTTTTAGAAAACAATATATTTGCTCTTACTAATAATGGATACTAGTTATACCCTCCAGAGCTTTAAAATAGTTTTTTTTTCCCTTTAATGTTCTTACAATTGTGTAGACTGTATGTATAATATGTGTAATAAACAGTGACAGATACTAAAGATGACTTGAGTGGTGGGCTTCATAGTCCTTATACAGTGGAACACAGCTGTGGTCTCACTGGATTGAATTGTACATTTTCACTACAGTTGAAACTGAGGTTTGATAAATGCAGCTCTGTTTGTATTCCCATTCTCCCTTCCTGACTGGGTGATGTGGGAAAACAGGAGGAGTGGAAGAGCTGTTCCTGGCTATACGCATAGGGAGGATGGAGGAAGAAGCTCTTCCTAACTTCACCTTGCCAGCACAATGATGGGTGTCTATACTTACTTTCAGAGCTATTCTAATTTTCTGAAAAAGCCCAGACAGCAAGCAGTGGGATAGGTAGCCAAAAAAGTGTTTCCCTGGGATAAGTTCATATTAAATGAGAAGCTGTAGCTTTTGATGCTATGGAAAAAAAAGGTGGAAAAAAAGGGTATTGTAGCAAACAGCGGCAGTTTGATTGCAGCTACATCTGCAAAAGAGATCTTGTTGCCAGAGTATCTTTTTTTCGGTTTAGTGAAGTGTCTTAGCTATGGTGTCAAAAGAAATTTTGCTGATAGGTCCCATCTTTCTGAATGGCTGGGAAAGCAGGCACATTGTTAGAGCAACTATGCTTATATACGTTTCATACTAACAACTCCTTTTAGTTCTAAACAGACTCTTAATCTTCACCATTTCTGTGGTTACTGGTGGTTGTTTTATAAGCAATTTGCTAGAAGGATGGATGGTTGTATTTTTAATATTTCGGTTTGTAATGAGGGACATATTGGTTTAGTTACACATAAGACATTCCCCAGCATTTGTTCCCAGCCCATACTGCTCCGGGGCTTTCATAACTTCATTTTTAATATGGGTAGTAATACATGTTGGAAAAACATGTATTATTCTTTCCTTCTCTTCCAGTTCATGCAGTAGACCTTCAAACTGTCAAGTCATTGAAAACAAGAATTTAGTAGGATTTAAAGAGAGTGCTGTATTCATAGAAACCCTGAAATTGGGAATTATTATTATAAAGGTGCCAACAAAAAGATGTGGCTAAGCTACTGAGAACACTTGGAAACCAAATGGAAATAAGTTATTTTAAGGTGAATGCAGAAAGGTTTTTTGGTAGTTTTATTTTTAAATCAGCGTGCATATGCCTGCGGTGAAATAAGAGAAATACCTTGTTAAATAATTTTGTTTTCGTTTTATTTATAGGCTATTGCAAAATTGCAATGACGACAGTCTGAATGTTGCACTTCCTATGAGAATGCTTGAGGTATTTTCATCTGAGAATACGTATTTGCCTGTTTTACAAGATGTCAGCTATGTGACATCATTAATTGAACAAATTTTGCACTACATGATTCAAAAAGGTGAGTAGCTAGGAACTATTAAGTTCTGAGAAATACTCAAAAATTAAACAGAATGTGTAATACCTGAAGACTGTGTTGTTTAGTCACGTTTTGCCTTTACCACATGTTGAATGACGACATGATGAATTAAGTGCTGCATACACTAACCTATATATATATTAGATGGATATTTTGCTTGTAATGAGATCATTGCTTGAGAAATTACTGTTTGACTTCTTTGGAAATTCTGTTTATAAATTGAATATTCTACCAAGTTACTTATACAGACTTTTACCACATATTTTGGGAGTAGGTGGATATTACCTAACAGAAGTTTTATTCCAGGAGCTGTTTATGCACACACACACGTGCACATGCGTGCATGGACACGCGTACACACACTGTGCCAGGTCTAAGCTTTAGTTGTGTAAAAGTTGGGTGTTGTTTTGCAGTACTGTTCTCTATAACTGCTAACGTTTGATATTATCATAAATTGGCATTACCTTTTCATGCTGCTAACAGTAGAGACACCTTAGCAAAGAGATGGTGAACAAGCTTTTATTTCCTTTGTACCATCATCAGCAAAACTGTTTGTAACTTCAGTCAGTTACACCTGTGCAAACATACTTGAAAGTTAATGAATTGTGTAGTTATCACCAAAATTCTGTTTTGTCTTGAAGAAACAGAATGAGAATGTGCAAAAAAAAATTAGTTTGGCTTTCTAATACCATAGCTTGAGTTTGCAAGACTTGTGGATGGGGAGAAAAGACAAAACCATTATGAAATAAACATCTCGGATCTGTCTTCATTGGTGTGAAATGTAAAAAGAGCACCTTCCAATTTGTTAGTTAATTGTTGGAATAATTCTACATATGTAGGTTTTAAAGTACGTTCAATGGACCAGGCTATCTTATCCTGTTATTAAGGATTTAGTTTTAACTACTACATGTTGAAGTAGCTATGAGGAAAAAAATGACTGTTATTGTAGCACATTTATTTTACTTACCAGGCATAACTAAAACTATAGAAGTATTTGTCTTATTGCTTACTATATAATAAGTATATCTTCCAGAATACTTTTAATACGTTATACTTTGTTCTTTTAGTATACTACTCAGTTCTCGTAACTGATCTGTGAAAGTTTATCAAGATGTTAGATCATAAATTTTAGTAAAAAAAAAATCAGCTTTCTGAACACTTACAGTCGAAACAAAAAGAAGTGGTTGTGTGCAACTACAGATGTTCTGTCTCCTGTTCATTTAGGATGGTTGTTTTGTAAAGAATCTGTAATCAGCTTTTTTTACTACATGTTTTTGTATGTAAATTGCTAAGTTATTCCTTTATAGTGATTTCCACTTGTTGCATTGTATGTCAAGTTAGGTAGTTGCCGATGAAGGGTGTTAGACTGGACCTCTCAATAATGCAACACTGTTTATGCATTTACAGTGGTTCCTGTAGTAGTGGAACTTGAGTTTAGGAGTTCATTGAGCAAGAGGAAGTTGGTTTAAGAAGAATGAAATCACATGATTCCGTTTGTACTTTAGTGAGACAAGAATAGATTACACTCTACACATCTCTTCATGGCTTGGGTGGTAATGCATTTTATTACTGTCTGAGAGGTCCCTATTTTGGGAACAGTAATCGTATTCTTCAGCCTGCTAAGGCAAGGTGGTTATAGAATTGAGACATTCTGCCAACAGGACTGTTACCTATATGATGCAGTCATGTTTTGGAGTAGAGCGGGAAAATTCATCATTTCTGAAAGGGTGGAAGGGTAGCTGTCAAAAACATGACTAGAATCACTCAGAGGAGAAAGGAATGTCTTTTTCATAGGTCATTGATTAAAAAAAAAAAATCAAATTATTCACTTCATCAGCAAGAGTGGTCGGTCTTTGAAAAATCAAACTGACTCTGAATGCAATAATCTATCTATGATTTTATAAAGTGAAGTTTCCAAAGAGGTTGTTGGTATATCCTATTAATTATGTGAATCTTACTTGGACTATTGTAAAATGTATTTCTAAGTAAAGCTTCATGCAATGAATTGTAAAATATTTTTCAAGTTAATAATGTTAAGTACGTAAGTTGTTTTGTATGGAAAAGGAAAAATAATACTGTATTTTAAAAGTGGTATTTCTTAATTTGCAGGCTACTACAAGTCGCTTTATTTGTTAATTAACAATAAGCTTCCCTCGAGTATTGAGTATTCTGATGTTTCTCGAGTCCCTATTGCAAAAATACTTCTGGAGAATGTTCTGAAGCCATTGCACTTTACATATAGCTCCTGTCCAGAAGGTGCAAGGTAAATAAAGATAATATTAGGTATTTATGCACTTATTTGTTACAGTTTGTTGTTGAGTGTCTGGTTGTTCTTTCAGTGCAGTTTGCTGATTCGTTTGTAATAGTAGTGATTTTTGGTTATGTTTTTCATTGTTGAAACAATGTAGTTTCAGGTGTGTTTAAGAAAAAGGCAATAAAACGCTGAAGACAACAATAAACAGAGAATAGCAGGTATCATAATATGTGGGAACACAGGTGTGGGAAAAAATAGATGAGAGCAGCTAAGGGCAGAAAAGAATTTTAGAGTTAAAAAGAACTTTGTGACAGAGGAGCTGAGGTTTATGAAGAGAAATAACTAAGTCAGCTATTTTTTTTCAAGAAGAATGTCAGGTTTGTAGAAATCTGGTTGTATCACGTGATAGTGTTTTGTGTTAAAGTAGTATTTTGGGGGATAAAGAGTTATTGTGGCTTTTTAATTTATTTTTTATTTCAAGAATATAAACAACAAATTTAACTTCAGAATAGTTTTTTGTGAGTTCCTGAAAAGTTTAAGGGATAAGATGAAATGTAAGATCATCAGGAAAAGCACGTAGTGTAAGAAGTTAATTTTTGAGAAATCTGAGAAATTTGGTTTATTAGCACAGGATTAATGAAGCGCATCTTTGCAGTCTTCTTGATGGATGTGTTCAAACTTGCAAATTGATCTATTATCCCATGGATGTAATTGTGGGAAATCTTGTCTATATTTTCTATAAAGACAATTTTTCTTCATTTCAGGCAGCAGATTTTTGCAGCCTTCACAGAGGAGGTTCTGGCAGCACCTTTTACGGATCAGATATTCCATTTCATCATTCCAGCGCTTGCTGATGTGCAGACCATTTTCCCTTATGAACTCTTTCTGAATGCACTATTACTAGCAGAAAGCAGATGTTCAAGAAGAAGTGATCAAGCCCCTTGGCTTTTTTATTTTGTGTTAACAGTTGGAGAAACGTATCTGGGTGAGAAAGCAGAGTGGTCAATTCGTTGTTTTTTCATATTTGAGTTAATACATTATTTATTTCTACAACGTGGTTCATTGCCAAGCAAAAAGGACAGTTTGTGGATAAAAGTATTGGAGACATCTGTTTTATTAGCTATTCTTACCCTTTTCAGTAAAAAGTATACTTAATTTGGGAAGATTTGGCATAATGTGTTTTGGTTGGGTACTTCTGGTAAAATACATTATAGTACAGTGTGATCTGACTAATCATCTTTTATTTCAATGTATGTGCTATAGGATCCCTTTCAGAGGAAGGACTTCTTGTGTATCTGAGGGTACTCCAGACTTTCCTCTCTCAGCTGCCTGTGTCTGCTGCTGGTACAAATTGTCAAGATACAAACAGCGATTCTGAAGATGAGGACGAAGAGATCAGTAAAACGACAACTACACCAGTAAGCAGTACAGAATTTCTTTGAATGAATTTGTATTATAGCAGCAGCAAATACAGGCAAAACCAGATCACCATTAAGTCCAGTATTTTCCTAGCTACATGTAGAAGGGAGCATGTTTACTTCTTAAAAATAGATGGCTGCTCACTGCAAGCAAACAGAACTGGATGCTTACATTAAAAACAAAACAGAACAAAAAAATCAAAAAACAAGAGGGAATACCTGCTTTCTGTAGTGTAATGTATAGAGACTGTAGTGTAAATAGAACTTTCACTATAGTTTAAACTTCCACCAGTAAAATGAATCCACGCTAACTTTAACCTCCTAACACTCAGGTCAAGGCTTTGAACAACCAAAGTTGGAGAGATGTCAACAAGTTCTTACTGGCCCTTATATAATCTCTCAAAAGACACTACCATTCAAAGGACTTATGGAATGTGCAGTCTTTCATTGTGGAATATGTGAAATTTAACCATGTTTAGAGTTCATTAAAAAAAAAAAAAATTCTAGATTATTTTACCTCCCCACACTGATCTGGAAATTCCAAATTTCTGTGTGTCTCAGGTATTCTAGGGCTTCCTGGCCTTTTCTTAAGTGTTGAAAGCAAAAGCGTACCAGCTCTATAATGCCTACTTACATGTCATGTAAGGTGATCTACATTTCTGAAAGATGCAGCTTTTTTAAGACCTAGATGTTGAGAGTAACCTCTTAGAAAGAGCCGTACTGTTGGGGAATACGTGCAGCCTTTTACTTGTGCATTTTTAGATGCAGTGTGTTACTGTTACCCTGGAATCTTTACCAAGATAGTGTGAATAAAATATTTAACTTACCAGCCACACACACACTGTATGTGATGTAAATATTGGCAAATTCTACTTGTGGCTTAGAGATATTGGTGATGTTTAAAAGGCATTTAGGTAAAAACAAAGAATAAATTACTATTCACAAGTAACTTAAAATAATTTGTAAATTAGAGAAAATCTGCTCTGAGGAGGCTTTAATAGATAATACTATTTGTTGCAATATGTTTTTCTTGTGTTTCTCCTATGAGTTTTTTATGTATTCCAGATTCCCATGCATGCCCGTCTTACAAATTTAAAAAAAAAAAAAAAGGGGTGGATGGGTGGGGAACCCCTCTTTCTTAAAAATTAATAATTGGATAACTTGTATCCTTCAATGAGCCAGACTGCTTTGCTCTGTTGGGGGCAAGGTAAAGAGAGGAAATAAGGAAAAGAAAATGCCGAGCTCCACTCAGTTCTATGCCAAGAGAAAGCATTCCTCTTCATGCACTTCTGGTACTACCCAAATGTGCGTGTTAGCCACCCTGAAGTGTTTTGTTGTTTGTTAAACCATGGGTTATGAATGTGAAAGTACTGTTTGTAAAGGAACATAACAGTAGACATCCATTTATGGATTTCATGTCCAACGCTGACTGATGTCAGTGGGGAAGAGATGACTATTCACATATTTTATGCCAGTAAGTGATGTTGCCTTATAGTATCCAACTGTTTCAGAACATGCTACTTTAAAGGGAGTCTTTCCCACTGGCCTAAGTGAAAAGGTCGATACCACAACCCAACAGTTGCCTACCTAGGGATTTAAGGTGGCTTTTGTGTCTGATGTTTTTAATAATGCTACTGGGATATACATATGTGCTTTCATTTTAATTATTGTACAAGAAGACATTATGTTCTAGGAGAATTCTGAGGTGTTATTTTTTTAGAAAAAGGGGCTACTTGATCATTAAAAAGACTTAAAGCAAATTTTTCTTTGATATGTTTGTAGGGTGATGGGAGAATATCAGTTCAGTATATAACTGAGGAGTGTCTAAAGAAATTGGATACAAAGCAGCAGACAAACACTCTGCTGAATATGGTTTGGAGAGATTCAGCTAGTGAAGAGGTCTTTACCTTGATGGCATCAATCTGCCACACGCTAATGGTGCAACACCGAATGATGGTGCCAAAAGTCAGGCAAGTATAAATAATAGTGATGTTGAACTGTAGTACATCTAAAATTGGTTTTATTAGATAGACTTGTTTTAACGTCTTGTGGGTTTTTTTTTTCCTGTGCTTTCCTCTGTGATCAGATGAAATAAATAAGAATTTCAGAATTTAAATAATAATTCGAGGTGAACCAAAGAGTGGATTCATTCTGTTTCTTATTTTTCGTCTTGTTTATTGTGCTCTCTCTGGAGTAATCACTGAATCCAGAAGTGTAAGCTCTTGCAAATAAGTTAGTCTCCTATCACCACATTGAGGACTGTGGAGCAGGTAGTATTTGTGATCAGAAAACCACACACAAATAGGTATTGCAAAGATTCTGGAAAGGAGTTTATCCATCCACTTGCTCAGAGGCAGTATTAAGCATTGTTCTAGCAGAATTTTGTCTAGGTTGTTTTTAAAACTTTCAGTGATATGTATTCCACAGTCTCTCTAGCTGGCTGAGCGCTGAAACCAACTTGTTCTCTAACCCCTTTAATACATAGCCAAAATCTCTCTTGCTACAAATTAAAATGATTCCTAACTGCTAAAACCCACTGTTGTTTGGGAAGAGCTTTGGCACCTGAGACTGAGATAAAAGACTTGTTCATTTGTACAGCATTCTTTTACAAAGGCTGCAAACCACAAATGTCAGTAACAATGGAAGAAGATTTGTGACCTTTTTATCATCAAGCTAAGACCTATAAGTATTAACACTGTTCTGGTGCAAGTAAGTTTTGAATAAGTATGTACTTTCTGGTAGTAAAGTAAGTATTTAGGGAATGTTGTAAACATAATCAATTCAAACTGCATTGTAAACAGTAATACAGAAAACTAATTAGGTGCTATCTTAGCCCAATGGTGTTTATAGCTGTTAGAGGAAGTAAGATGTCAGTGAAACTGTGATTGCTCGATTAGGGTAATTAGTTCTTTGTAGACTAATTGCATTAGAGCAGGATGTGAGACCTGAAGATCATAGCAGCAGTTGAATTAGTATGCCCACTTTATTGTTGCAAGTAGTACATTGCCTTGGATAGTAATTACTGAGTTTAAATGCATCACTGCTTTGACTTGAGGTTTGCTGGTGACTGTGTGGAACAGGGTGTTTAATGAATAAAGAAGTCACACAGAACTTTAATTGTTCGAGTGTGGCATCTGTTTCCTCTGAGAAGCTGTATTGGGTCTTTGCAGTTCTTTGTGGTAACAGGCTAGTTACACATCAGATGAATTCAGGAGTTAGGAAAGCTCTACTCATCATCTTGTAATAGAAAGCAATTTACAAATTTTAACTTTCGAAAAGCTCCAAAATAGTTGAATTCACTAATTTTAGAAAGAAGTAGTAGAGATACTAAGATTTGTATCAGTAAGACCAATGGAATTGCTTTCATAGTAAAAATGAAGTTAATTCATACGGTATTTGGTAAATTAAAGTAGATATTTAATTACTAGTTATGACTTCCAGTCAGTCATAAGTGTGGGTTTGCCAGGCATCATCGTGTCAGGAGTTCTCAGTCTTTTGTCCTATTCTCAGTGCATTTTAGACCTGCCTTAAGTTACCAAGCAGCTATTCTAAACACTCTTTTTGGGCATTTTTTAAAGAACATTTCATGTTGTTCTAAAGGTAGTAAACATGTGCCATTTCAGAAGACAATTGAAAGATATATTTTTTTTGTCATTAATTTTCACTTTTTTTATTTGCCTAATGATTTTTTTGATTGCCCAAATGATTTTGTCAAATTTAATGGTAATATTTTGAAAGATGCTTCAGTTGTTTTGAGACTAACTTAAATTATTTAATATGCAGAGTAAAGCGTATCTATTTAATTAAACTGTGTAGAAATAGTTAAACAGAAATAATTTATTTAAAAATGCTCTTATTTTCTGTTTGGAAACATACTGGGTCAAATGGTTTAAAGGACAGAAAAGGTAGTTACAAAAACATTGCTTATTTAACAGCATTTACAACTGTAATAGAAAATTATAATTAAAAACATAAAGGCTGCAAATCAAAGTGGGATGTTAAGGAGAGTAGTAACTGAAAATAACTTTTCGGTAACTGTAAAGAAAATTAGGCTGTTAACACAGACTTTGGAAGGGAGGAAACAACACGCATCTCTGTATTGTTTTTGTATTTCCGAGGCTTTTTTCCTTCTTGAGAAAAAGATAACAGTATAGACTTATGTCACTCCATTAAAGCTGAATGCTTTTTCTTCTTGTAGCACCTCAGTACATCTTTGATTTGACTGATGATGATATTATATGGTGTTAGGAACATCAGTGTCGCTGCATTAGCTCAGTATACTGTTTCTTTGGTTTTGCAACAGAGACCAAGAGAGGGCAGAACAAGATACCCAAAAACACAATGTAGTTTTGAACAGAAGGAGCAGGCCTCTAAAGTTCCTTTCTTATTCTCTACGGAGAGTGGTGGGATCCAGAGGTGGATTACTGGAAAAGCACATTGCTTTGGATTAGTAATTAGGAATTTTGATAAATTCTGAGTAAGTTCTGGAAAGCTGCAATCAAGCCCAATTAAAGAAAAAGGCCACGAGACTGTAAAAATCTAGCTGTAGCTAGTATTCAGTAAGCCAGACGAGAGGTGTAGAATGTAATTAAGTCGTTGGGAATTGTACTTGTTTTCAGAGGGGCAGGGCTTTAATCTTTCTGCTGTGAAGTTGATGTATAATATTGAATACAGTTAATAAAAAAAAAAAGAGAGAGAAAACATGAGTCTTGGAATGTAGTTCTCATTATAAAGGGATTTGCAAGACTTCGTTCATCAAAACTATACTTTAAATAACTAGTAAATTCTGTTTCTGCAAAATATTTAGGGGGTTAGTTTAATACCATAGACTTCAGGTCATCACTGTGGCTTAATATTAAAGTGATGGGAACTATACTTGTACTGGGACTTCAGTTGCTATCAACCGTCTGATTAGTGCCCCAGAGTAATTGCTAATCTTGGTTTAACAGTTTCGTAGTGACTGTACATTACTACTATTTAATTAATATAACATTGCTAATCTTAACCTGTGGTTGAAAATTGTTTGGAAAACTGATACTCTGGTGTAGTAGTAGCAGCCTGTCTTCATCTGTGTGCTGAAGGTACTTAGGCTTTACATGAGGTTATTTTAGTAATTGTTTAGGGAGTGTTCTTACACTGTTGTGTTTTTCTTAAAACCAGAATAATTTCATACAAATTTTTTTACTTTTTTTTTTCTTTTTTCAAGCTTCACTTTATATTCTTGGTCCAAGAGAAAGAGAGGCAGAAGCATTAAGCAGCCTAAAGAGCGGTATAGTTCATTTAAGGATGGCTTTGCATGCTGTCTCCTACCTGTGACACCTTGCAGTTCTGAAGTGTCAAAATCCGCTGCCCTGGCAGCAGTGACCTTTCGCAGACTGTATGAGCTCCTCTCATTCTAGTGTATTCTCTTCATTAACTTAAATGGTCTCAGTGGGAAACTGGGCCCAATTTATGACCTAGACTGAAAATCTTGCCTTTAACTAATTAACTTGTAGTGGTGCCTCAGCTAAATTAAGCTTAATGGGTCATTTAATCTGTACCATTGCACAGGAGGAATTTGACACTTTTTTTAAACCAGAGGTGCCCAAAATACTGCTCTGGCAAGTACACATAAATCATGTAGCCTTTGTGGACAATTAGATACCTATGGAGGGAAACAAGGTTCTAAATAAATGATCGTTATGTACTCACTTTTGGGAGCAGATAATTTAATTTGGTATGATTAAAATAGATACTTAAAAGAAATCACTGGAGTGAATTTAACTCTATCATAGCCTGTGGCTGAAACAGGGTGCCTTTTCCCGCTTAAAAGGAGCTTATCCTTTCTGGTGGTAGAAAAATTGTTCTTCTCCCAAACTACAGTGCTAAATCTGCATATTGAACTTTACATAAAATTATTAATTAATCCATTCTATAAAACTATGTATAATCTCATAATAAAGAAGTTGGTGGTATACAGTGAGATTTTCAAGAAAATGTAGAACCACTAGATGGGAGGGGTAAAAATCCAGAGTTTAAACTTTAGCCACTTGGTTTGTTCTTAGAACAGTACAAATATTGAAAATGAAACCTCTGAGTTAGATTATAAAAATTTACAGGAAAAAAAATAACGTCTAATCTTTTTGATTCCTAGTGTTTGTGTGGGGGAAGTTTTTTTGGATGTGTTTGGTTTTTNTTTCTCAATGTGAAGCCAAAAATTTTGGAACTTTTTAGTACAGCCAATTTCTTGAACTTTTGCAGAGATTTCAAGGCCATTCTTGCATTGTGGGTGGGTTTTTTTTTTTTTGTTGT
>VWZL01006771.1:738913-799158 GCA_013396915.1 Stercorarius parasiticus
TTTTTAGGCTTTTTCATGTTTTTTTTCTCAATGTGAAGCCAAAAATTTTGGAACTTTTTAGTACAGCCAATTTCTTGAACTTTTGCAGAGATTTCAAGGCCATTCTTGCATTGTGGGTGGGTTTTTTTTTTTTTTGTTGTTATCTTCTACTTTGAAAGTCAGTTTCTATATTTGGAGGGGGAGGGTAGTAGTTTGTTTCTGCTGTCATTCCTTTTGTGATGGATTATATTTCAGGTGAATCTAGTGATGTAAAATTTTTGTAACACAAGGCCTAATTCACCCTTCTGTGTTTAGTTTGTAGTTTCATGGTTATTTTCTGGTAACAGTATGGCAACTTGTGAATTGATGAATTCATCTGCTTGGTATTTCATATTGACAAAACAGGCTGTATGATAACATGTTCTACCAAATTTGCGTTTTTGTATTTAACCAGATTTTCAGGGAAGGGAAATGTGAAAGTTGAATACATTCAGCATTTCTGGAATTGGGCCATGAAATATAGCAGTTGCTACAATTGACTGCCTGAATCACGGATATGGAATAAAAATGGCTAAAACTTAGACAAAGGTTATTATTATAAGCTCTTAAGGTTTGTCTTTTTTTTCCCTTCATTATTGCTGAATATTGCTAGAATGAAAAAATGAATTACATTATGATAGGTTCAGTGTCCATAATGTTTGTTCATTTCTGCTAAAACTATTACATAATTTCCAGGGATGATTGTAAAATTAATAAGTTTTTACTTGGAAGTCCTATGAGACCTAACGGCACTGTGCCAAATTGCTTTTCATTTCAAATATGAAGCTGAAAACTGAAGGTCAGTGAGGAAATTTCTCATTTCAGAAACCAAGACATCGGAGCTGTCATTCACATATTTAAACATTAAAATACAAATCCTTGTTCTAAATTAGCTAGATATAATAAGCCCTTCCTTACATGATAATGCATAATTTCCACCCAAATGTCAAAATAATGTGACTTTACAAGGAAGTAAAATTCCCATGTATCAAATTCAGGTTGAATTTTTTAAAAATTCCACATATTTAAAGTAGAACTTAATTTTACAATAAAACTTACCTTAAACTGGCATTAGCTGCAGTTGCTTTAAATTTGACTCATTACTAATGATCACCAACATGCAACTTCTCTGGAATATGTGAAGCTCTCAACTCTTTTTCAAGGTACTAATCTATGTGTTTAAAATTCAAAGTTTTTGGAACAAGAAGGGTGATATTTCAGCAAAGACATACCACACACCAGAGGTTGCTTGTATTTTGTTTTCCCTTCTGCATGCCCCCTTTCTGTTTCCAAAAATCCCTGTACCTGTGAAACTCTGTCCTTTCTGTTTGGTGAAGATTTCTGCCCTTCCTAATGCTACTTTATCCTCGCATAGTTCCTTGTCTGTGCACCTGGCTTTTGGTGAATACATGGCAGTTGAGAGCTTGAAGAAGGGACGAGCATGAGAGAGGCTGTACTTCAGCCAAGGCAGCAAAAAGAGCCCGCAGGGCTTCAGCAGCCAGTAAGCGAGGACCCAGAGGCATATGGCGCTATGCAGGATTTGTGAGTGGGCGTGTAGGTTTTCCTGTGGTGTTTTTTTTTTTGTTGTTTTTATGTCTTTGGTTTAAGTGGCAATTCATTTATTCTCAAATGTTTTTAAGAGTTTACTGATATTTTACTCTTTTTCCTTAGTGAAATGTATGCTTACTTTCCTTTTGCCATCTGGCAAATTTTAATTTATCCATGTGGTCCGTAATAAATACTGTTTTTTCAGGCAGTCAGGCAGCAGCTAGTCTACCCTCCCTGCTCCCATTTCCCAGCCTCCTATTTGTTGTATGCATGGTCAGAGGGAATTTTGGTATTATGAGACTGTTGACCGCTGAGAGAAGATGTGGATCTGAGTATCTGTTTTACCTTATTTATTCTAATAGTAATTAGGAGAATGAGGAAAGTAGCGTTTAGGATAACTAACTGGATATAGTTCTTCAATATCTGAAAAATGACAGTTTAGTCAGTCAAATCCTTTTTGGCTTCCTAGAAGACATTAATTGTTCCAAATTGTTTGTCACATATGTTGCTTCCTGTAGGGGAAAAAATAGGCTGGGGGAAGAGTTTTTAATGCCAGGAATCTTTTTATTTCTCATTTCTATAAAAAGTTTATTATGGTTAAAGTCGGTCCTATATATAACTGACTTGTGAACATACACATTTATTTTTACAGGTGTGTAAACCATTTTCTGTCTACAGATGGATTAGTGTATGTGTATGGGTAGCTGTTCTGACATTGTTGCGTTCATGTTGTTATATCTGCCAGGCAGAATAGAGCAGTAAAATCGCTACATAATTGTAAATCAATAGTTGCTTCTAGCATAAAGTATTCTAATCTACTTTTCATAAAAACTGCTACGTTTGTTAATGTCAGAAGAACCACAGAAGTGACCTGTTAAGTAGTTGTTGTGGTTTCCTATATTAGAATTTTAAAAAATCCCAAATAATTAACTCGGAGCATATGTTATTTTTATTTAATGTGTTTAATTCTGTGGAATACTGCAAACTTGGGTCTGTATCATGAGGTTTGTTGCTGCGTTAATGAGAACTGTGTATTTTAGGCATAAGGATTTATGTGCTTGTTTTTCAGCTTTGAGGCTTTCGCCAGATTTGATTGGAATAAGAACCTCCATCTTGAAACAATAAATTTGAATTGTTAATGTTTGAGAAATGCGTGACAGAAAAGTTCTTATAGAAACGTTGTGTTTTGTAAATACAGTATTTTGGAAGACATAATTTATTTGAACTTCCTCTTGCAGGCTTCTTTATAGTTTAGCCTTTAATGCCAGGTTCCTGAGGCATCTTTGGTATTTGATATCTTCAATGACTACACGAATGATTACAGGGTATGTATTATACCATTTTTGAAACTGAGTCTTTGTTAAAATAGAGTATATCTAGTGAAAAGAGCATGAGAGAATTGGTGGTATGACAGTGCTTGTGGAAGACAGTTGAAAACAAAACTGTAATGATTACTTGGCTCCTATGACTTCACAAAACTGAGCAAAATCTTGTGAATTGGACAGTTGTAAATAATTACATGTAAATAAACAAAATATTTATTTAAAATAAGATGGATGTTTTTTATTTTTTGGAGTGCTTATTAGCATCAATATAACAGACATTGAAGCTCCAAATGCTTCATCCCAAGTGCGTGAGTTTTATCTCGTATACTCTGACTAGTCTAGAAATTGTTGCTAGCAGAAGCATGTTCCCAGGAACTGAGGCATTGGACCTACAGATTTTTTCTGTGCTGGTATGCAGATAAATTACTCTTTGCTTTGTGTCTCTGTTCTCAACCAGAAAGTACCTGCAGCTTACAGTTAATGCCAAAGTTTATGTATCATCAAGACACTGAGATACTGTAGTGACAAAAAATTGCAAAGAGCAACCTTATTTTGCAAGAGTGGGAAATAGTAGTTATTTAATTGAGAGTGCTATCCTTATTTTGCTGTCGGAACTACTACTAAATATTTTTAATAAAATGCTGAAGTTAGAGTATTTAATTAACCACCTCTTTAATTTACATTTTATATTTTAAGGTCCATGGTGCCGCTCCTTCAAGTGATTTCAAGAGGCTCTCCAATGTCTTTAGAAGACTCTAGTCGAATTATCCCTCTCTTCTACCTTTTTAGTTCTTTATTTAGCCATTCACTTATTTCTATTCATGATAATGAATTCTTCGGTGATCCAATAGAAGGTGAGTTTCAAGCATAATAAATATCACTGCTTTGCAAAATGTTTTTTTTTGTAAGGCTACAGAGTTCCCTGGGCAATGATTTGCTGACATCTGTGGGGAAGGCTCTTCTGGGCTGACTTGCTGATAGTCCCCTGAGCACTCATCTGTCAGCTGGTTCTTTCATGGTGATTACATTTAGAAAAAAGAGGAAAAAAATTGTGGTCTGCACCTTGGGAAGCCTAGCTTTACAGGGTCTGATGTTGAAGTTCTTAATCATGATAATTTTTAATGAGTTAGTGAAGAGTGTGAAGTTCTTCTGGACTGAACCTGTAGTCTAATGTAAAAATTTTACATAGCAGGAGTCAAAAAGGAGAATAAGAGAATATTGTAATTAAAGTTATTGTGACTGCAAACAATTATAAGATCTGATTGCCTTTATAAATGTATACTCATTCCCTTTTTGGGTGATTTTTTTTTTTCTCTGCCTTTAGATTTTGTGTGTGAATATTAAAGTTCCAATTAAATTGTTTTTAATAACAAAATGATTAATAAAGTAATTTAAGAAATCTTAAACTTGTGTTTTATATAGTTGTAGGTCAAAGACAATCATCAATGATGCCTTTTACACTAGAAGAGCTTGTAATATTATCACGCTGCCTTCGAGATGCATGTTTAGGAATCATAAAGTTGGCTTATCCAGAAACAAAACCAGAGGTTCGTGAGGAATATATTGCAGCATTTAGGAGTGTTGGAGTAACAAAAAATACAGAAATGCAGCAATGTATACAGACGGAACAAAAAAAGTGGATTCAGTTATTCAAGGTAAATTGTGTCAATTTTCAGAACGTATTTAAATAAAGTTTTCAGGCTTCTGCTGACGATATGAAATTAGGTAATATACTTTTAAGTTGTTACAATGAGGATGGATTTGAGAAGGTTGCTTTGTGGCATATATGCTAAACTTTGAGTAATTAAATTCTGATAACTAACAAATTTTCTTTTTTTTTTTTTTTGCTTCTAGCCACTCTTACTTTTCACGCTTATTCAGTTTATAAAAAAAATTGCTGTATAGAATTTAGGTTTTAACTTGAACTCCCATTCAGCAAGGTACTTAAGCATGTATTTGTAACTTTATGCAGGTGTGAAGCTCTAACTGAATCATACAATTACTGAAGTACTTCTCTTCTGGAGACTTTACTGCATTTGGATACTTTGC
This sequence comes from Stercorarius parasiticus, assembly GCA_013396915.1. Lineage (NCBI taxonomy): Eukaryota > Metazoa > Chordata > Aves > Charadriiformes > Stercorariidae > Stercorarius > Stercorarius parasiticus. Next base: position 743,854 of record VWZL01006771.1, read on the forward strand.
TGCATTGTTTTTTGGTTTTTTTTTTCTGTTCTACTAAAATACATTGGCGTTGCTTCTTTTGGGTTGGCTGGAATACTAATGGGATAGTGAATCTGGCTTAGCAAATGTAAACTTAATGTATGTTAGTTCTGGTACGTTACACCAGTGTAATTCTGCTAGTTTTATCCATGGCATCCTACCTAAGACATGAGTTAAGAGAAGCTGAAAATGTTGGCAGGAAAAAACCTAATATAACTGTTGCCGAAAAAAAGGAGTGCTTGACTTGTCATGAAAATTCTGCAGCAAACACATCTAGTCAGCTAAAATTGCTCATTAAAGAAGTGGGAGCAGAAGAAATGCATTTTCCAAATTGAATGCTAGATTTACAGTCTGTTTAATACTGGCGACCTCTCGCACACTAATGTTCAGTTCGAGTCATCAGCTGTCCCTTCAGGTCTTTTATCACTGCTTTTGTCAAGCTATCTATTTAATTGAAAGAAGTTAATTGAATGAAAATGATCAACTAAGCTTGTATTAATATTGCTAATGGAACTTTCTTCTTGGCCATGTTTGGAGAAAGATGTCATGCTAGACTTTAGGAAAGGCCCATTAAGGCTTGCACTTAACCTGATGGGCTAATTAAGGAATGCTTATTCATTCTACAAGTCTAAGATAGCCTCTATCCAGACTATTCTGCCTGATTTTACAACACATTTCACTTATGAGCATAAGCATTAATAGCAGTGAGAGTAACTGATAATGTTTTGATTGCATTGAATACAGTCCTAATGCACCACTGAATTTGTAATTTGCACGGATTGATCTAATATATGTTTGCACAATTTAATTTAATTACTTGTCTTTAAATTGCCAAATAAACTTTCGATTTAAAGGTCACAAGTGAAAACTGCAATATGTCTATTTTTCTAAGAAGGAAGGCACACTAGGGGTGTTTTTATGTATGCAGTTTATATCATGCCATCTTCTATTTCTTCTCTTTCATTTGTTATATTTAATCAATCTTTTTATAAGCTTCTTGCATTTCAGGTGAATTTGATAATATTTTGCTGTCGTTCAGAAAGTTGTAAAATCCCAAGTTACTCTGCCTCACTTTGGCAGTCAGGAACTCAGAATGGAACTGTCTAAACTCGGTGTGCTCTTGCTATTTTCAGGAGCCAGAGTTCTCTTCCATTAGCTGAATTACAAATGTAAATCTTGAGGGTATCTCCAAGGCCTTGTTTCTATCCAAAAGGTAGCTAGGCTTCCCATGTTTACTCCTTCAGAAATCTATTGTTACAGATAAAAATTCAACGCATCTGAATTTCATCTCGTAGAGACTACTTGATGTACACAGCACTGAGTCTTTCCTGAGGGCAGTTTTAAAATAGTTTCTTGCAGTAAGCAGGAAGCAATATCTTCTTCCAAATCATTAAAACAAAGCTAAAAGTAGTTCATCATAGATCTGAGGTGTTGAAGTAAGAGAATACTTTTACTTCTTTTGCACTGTGTCAAACATATAGGAGATTTATCTTTTCTAAAGGTTTTGCAAGCTGCCTGCAGAGAATAAGGCACATTCCTTCCCTATCTATGCTTTTAATTTCTCATTTTTATTTTTTTCTTTTCTCACATTTGTTTTGCATATTTTTCTATGCCACTGTTATCTAATGAAATACATTCCTTGGTGGTAAGATTTACATGTGAAAATGTCTTTATTCAGCGGAATCACCCTTTTTTCACTTGGTATAATATTGAATAGTGTAGTCAACTGTTATGGATTCCATAGAAGGACTTAAGTTTTGAGTACATGAAAATGGGTTTTGTCAAATGAAAGAATTACTTCACTATCCTGAGTTAATCCTATGAAATTAAGTTGTTAATTCTGCTGAATTTTAGTTTTTAATCTTACTTACACTTGGTGCTTTATTGGAAGAAATACCCATTTTAATATTATTTATTGAAGAGTGTCTTTCTTTTCAATAAAACATACACTTACAAAAAATTTTACAAAGTAGTCCTGAGTTTAGAATGCTAGTGTTCTCAGTACCCATTTGATGTGTAGAAGGAACTCCAATCTCACCTATTTTGATTCACCTTCCTTTAAGGATTCTTTAACTACTTGTGAAATATTTTATTACCATTATCTTCACATTAATAATCTTCTCTTATCCCCCCCCCTTTTTTTTTTCCTCCTTCAAGTATAGTGGTAATGGGACCGCAGAGCTTCAGTGACTCATCTAACCTGCACTGAATTTTATAAGGGCAAGGTGATGAAAATTCCTGTGTAATCAGACAGTTCCCTTAATAGCATTCTTCTTTGTTCTGTCTTTATTCAAGACCTTACTTTACAAACTGGATCTTAAAAGGTCTTTTGTATAGTATCTAGACACAGAATCCTTTAGAAGGTCCATTAAACTCTTTGTTGCTCTTGACACCTGCCCATTAAGACTGTCTTTTAGCAAAATTGCTTCAGCAAAGCTTTGTGTATGTTTTTTTCCTATCCATTTTTCAAGTGCTATAGTTCAAAACAGGTGGTTCATTGTGGCAGTGATAATGTCTTTTAGGCTAGTAACTTAATATTCTGGTCATTCCACTTAATTATGTTTTATGTGGTGTTGGGCTAAGTTGGTTCTGCTTTGGAGCGAAGGCATGCAACCCAGTGACAATTGTGCTTGAGATGTAGTAGTTGTTAGTTTGATACAGCTTGATATCTCTACTTTTTTTTTTTTTTCTGGATTGGAGGAAACTGCCAAGAAAAATCTTAAAATTGCAAAGACACCCTGGTGGCCATGATAACCATTTTTCTCAACCTCCCAATTTTGTTAGAAGATGTGCATAAACTGGTTATCTATACAGTTTTCTCATTTTCTGTGTGGTTGTAATAATGATGGAATTTCATCATTGGAGTTCCTAGTGAATAAGTGAATTAAATGTAGTGGTTTAAGCTGATGTGATTTTGGGTGTGTGAGGCATGGATGTATGCATCATCACCCACTACCATTCAGCTGATAAGCAACAATAGTGGGTGATGATGACCACTCCTACTAGGTGGTTTTCAGGTAAATGGTAATATCTCTGTTGGAAAAGGGCTTACTGACTTAACACACTAAAGGGCTTTTACCTAACACATTTTAGTTTGTAAATAATATTATGATAATACAGTATATAGTGCATATTAAATGCAAATTGCAGACAGCCACCCCATGCATGTATTTTTAGGACTGTAGGTGGTTTTTGTGCTTCTTATGGTGATCACCAGAAGAATATTTGGTAATCATGCTTTTTCTGGAAATGATCGTTTTGTAATCTGCTTTCAGGCATGTGAGCTATAGACCCTTCTTAGGAGTGGTTTTACTTTCTGAATCTGGTGTTGGATCCTTCAACGACGTTACAGTAGGTTTTACTGTACAGTATAAACAACTGAGCTGGTCAGGGTAGGATTTAAGAGACAAGAACTTTGAGGGTACAGTTCATTTGACAAATCGGTAGCCACTTCAGGATGAGATGATCTTTTTTTTTCTTTGTTAGCTTTGAAACTACTAACAAGATATTCAATGACAAGAAAATAAGCCTGTAGTGTCTCTTCAGATGTAGTCCTTTACCCTTAAAAATATCAGCATTGGTGTCTTCACATACGGATAATCCCCTCAGTGTCTGATGAGGTGATAGCATCAACAGATACTTATGAATTCTCTGAGGCAGCTTTAGCTGGAAATGCTTTAGTTAATGAAACAACTAGTAGTAGTCAATCTTTCATGTACTTTAGAGATGTTACTTTTGCTGTTATGTTTTGCTGGCCAGTTTAGTGCTTCTGCCCTCTCCTCTACTTTCTGAAGTTGATGTTGGCTTTCGTACAGTTTGGCCATTGAGAAGCACATCACACCATCTTGTGCTGACTAATTAGTTCAGTTTATTGACTGTAGGCAGAAATACCCACTGTTTATTAGTTACTCTCTCAGATTTGCTTAGTGTGGAAAGATACATGTGACCTTTGTTGTGAGATGGCAAGCAAAAGTTCCATTCTGTGGACCATTTTCCTTGAAAAACAATGCATTTAAGAAATTTAAGAATCCTCCTCGTTGTGGGCAAACAAAACCTACAAATCACCCATATTGTTTGTAATCTCACTTTTGGAATAAGAGGTAGTAAAGAATAGCTGTCTCCTCTCTTCTAAAACACAAATCTATTCACATGTTTAATGGTTCTGAAAACCTATATAAACAAAAAAGAAAAAAACTATATAGAAGGCCATTGTATAAATGACCTGGTTAGGTGTTACTTTCTTCAAATAAGTAATTTAATGCTGATAATGATTTGTTCAGGCTTAGGTGTTGCAGGCTAGTTTTAGGATTTACTTAGTCCTAGGTAGTCCTAGTTCTTAGATTTTGGAATGAGACTTTAATAACCCAATTTTTTGATGACTTACAAGTGAACCACAATTACTTACTTGCAGTCTGAAGTATTTAAGTATAAGAGCAAGTTTTCGTAAGTTACAAATAAGTAACAAATTCATGCATTACTGAAAGATTTTCTTAAGTTATTGCTTGTGGGTTATACAGTTTCATTCATAGTGCTAAATCTATATTGAATGTATGTGTTTCTGTCACCTAGGTCATCACAAACTTAGTGAAAATGTTAAAATCTAGAGATACAAGGAGAAATTTCTGCCCACCAAATCACTGGCTCTCAGAACAAGAAAACATTAAAGCAGATAAGGTAGGAGTAATATCCCTTTTCCACACAGCCTTGAAGGTGCCAAAGTTTCAGTGGTAAAGTGTTTGATTCCTGACTATTAATGATGTTGACGTTGCACAGATTTAGCATGGTTCAAAACCTGGAGTAACACTGCTTTTCTCTAATGTAGAAGTCTTGCATCTCTTAAGAAACTTTTATGTTAAATGACATTTCCAATCCATAAAGTAGAACCCATGCTACAGAGGGCAAATCTTTCAATTCTCCCCTGCATTTATAGCAGAGGGGAATTGAAAATCTGATAGTGTTTTGTAGCATTTCATTTTCTAGGTATTTTAAGTGCTTCTCATAATAATAAATGCTGAATAAAAGAATTGCTCTTTTAGCTCTAGAGGAAAAAACACTCTAGATTCTCTTCCAAAATAAAATAAAATTAAGTAGCATTTTCTGTACTTATCTCATCTAGAATATTTTTTGGTAAGAGCTCTTGAAAAAAATAACATTGTTTGAGCTTAAGAAGTATGTATGTGCATGCAAAAGAAAGCACTAATATGAATGTGCAAGTGCATCCTTTGAATAATTGAAAACTTGGATCTTAAGAAGTTATAAGTACATCTCAGATCTAGTTACATCTCGGAGAGACTACTGTGCCCTATTGGATATCTTAACAACTGGAAGTTTGCATGGAATAGTTGACAGAGAACTCTTCTGTTTATTTTTGATGATTGCACATTTGCTTGCCTTGTGTTCAAGATTTACACTTTACTGTGTGACAGTTCTTTATAGTTCTTAGGAAGTAATGCCTGCATACCTTAGAGAAAGTAGCAGTAGTCTTAAAATGTGGTGCTAACCTGATTCTCAATGCAAAGTAAACAGAACTTATTTGATACCTCAAAATTCAAACTTAGCTTCTCTAATATCTTAAATACCAGAATTTAATATAACATTGCATGGTATTTTTAAATAACGCATGCACTTTCTATTACATTGTTGCTAATTTTGCAGCTCAGCTTTAAGGCACAAGTATAAGGAGAAGTGATTAGAAATTAAGGTACTTAGTCATGCGGACAGTCTTGGATGTGACAATTTTATGTATTTACTATGTCGTAGTAAATTGTAATATGTAATTAGGTAATGTTTGACTGTAAAATACTACTAATTTATTAGGTTACGCAGTTGTATGTGCCGTCTGCTAGACATGTCTGGAGAGTCAGAAGAATGGGAAGAATAGGACCATTACAATCTACTTTGGATGGTAAGATACTGTCTATGCAATTTTTACTTTGTTGAGCTCAGTTGAGTATTTTGTATAAAAGTCTTAATGATAGTGAAAAGCAGGGCAATCTTTCATAATTTTGTTTCAGATATTTTAAAAAATGTGTTTGTATACATATGTGAGCGTATGTCTTTAGAGTATTTAATGTGTAACAGCTTTCCCCAAGCTTCTACTGGGGAGGGGAAATGATGAGGTGGACAAATGATATGTGTTAAAAATATATGTATTAATGTGTATAAAAGGCAGTTGCATAAGATACAAAATTAATAAAGTTGCAGAAGATAGAAAGCATTGAGGTTTTGGTTTTACTATATGCTATAAAGAAACTTCTTTATTATATATTAAACTGTAACAAACAAGCTTTAGGTACCATGATAAGTATTAATTGCTGTTTGTAAATATTGCCTCTAATTAGAAAAGGCAGAAATGTAACCCCTTGAATTACTCAAAATATGGAATTTCCAAAGAACCATGAGAGAACTGGACGAACTTAGCAATCAGCGTAAATTTACACTAGTTTAGTTGTGCCAATATACTCTCTCGTGTAGGCAGTTTGTTTCTTTCAGTTTTTCATACCTTTATATCTTCACTATTCTAGAATTCTACCTGGCTATGCTCAGGTGAAATAATAATTAAATCACTAATACCTGTGAAGATTTAATAACGAATTAAAAATGGAGCCTTTAAACAGCAAATTGATTCATCTATGAGAGTCCATACTCTCTTTCAAGATGGTGTAATCTGCTTGAATATCTTAGCCAGATACAGTAGGTCATTTAGAGAAGACCGTAGCGTTTGAATGCTGCCATAGAGTTGTACAGAACTGAGGGCTTTGTCCAAGGTTGAAATGTAAGGACTCCTTACAATTACATTTTTTGTTTGAATAGCTATGATGGTATAAGTTTACATTGATTACCTTATTAGTCTAGTTTCCAGGAAACAACTATTTGGTCCAGTGTAAGTACTCCTCAGAATTTTGAATTGAATATTTTTTCAATTTAGTTTCTTTCTTTGGAAATTGCCTATTCAAAGCAACTGATAATACGAAATCTTAAAAGCAGGTGTTTTAGCAAAAATTGCCAGGCTTCAACGGGCCTATATCCCGTATGCCTTATGGACGCTACATCAGTAATCCCTCTTTTTTCTGTTGACCTACATGGCTCTTGACAGCTATGTTGTCTTGATGCTCTCCACTGTCAGACCTGTTCCACATTTACTACTCCCAGATTCTCTCCCATGCTAGTAGTCTGTTAGGCTCCTTCCCCTCATGCATAACAGTACCTTGCGCTCTCTCCTTTTTCTTCTTTCCCGTAATAGCACCAGTTCCCTCTGTTTCATTAGCTGCCTTGGTCTGGGCAGTTCGTAGATAAGGAATTCATGTGCTGGGGCTGGTGCAGAGCGGCTACATACCCTCGTTTGGCTGGCTGGCTGTCAGACAAGCTGACACACTGAACAGAGCAGATAACTGAGCTGCTCTTGCTGTTTCTGGAATCAGGTCACTAAAGGAATTTCTCTTCTCTATCCAGTTGAAAATTTTCACAGAACTTAGTTTTTTTGAATCTCCTATTCTCTGTCACAGTTAAAATTCTGCTGGCTATCTCAAAAGGCGTGTTGGAGGCAAGATGGTGAGGAAAGATGATGCAGTATGTTCATGTAAACCTTGTTTTCATATGAAATTAGGATAAAAAAAGTGAAGTCAACACGAATGTGTGAAAACAAGCAGGTATCAATGTGTACCTGACTTGTTTAATCCCACTTGACTCCATATGGGTTAAAGCCAATTAGCATGAAAGTACTGCTGAATCACATATGGTCATGTTTATTTGTGCTTTTTCATTTGCTTAAATGGCAGATTCGTGAATTCTAAATGCCCTCTGTATTGATGACTCCATCCCATATTTCTCTTTAAAGAAAGAAGCTGTGATGGAGAAATGCAGATAAAATTGACTAATTGACTGGAATAATTGAACTGTCGAAGTCATGTAGTAGTTTACCTTTGGTGTACACGCACTTTTTATTTAAAAAGCTTTTAACCCTTAGCTTAATAGGCTGCATACATTGACTTTAATTAAAAATGTTTACTAAGTAAACTAAGTGTAGTCACAGATAAGCATTTTATCAGAAATTCCAAAGACTTGCAATGTTGAAACCTGCCCCAGATGAACATACATCAAGTATAGTGATGTTTTGGATCACATCATGTTAAATTGGTGCTTAAAATATCCCTACTTAAAGTGCTTTGACGGGTAAAAAAAAAACCCAACAACATTGAAGTAATGTCCAGTTGCAGAAAGGCAGCAAGATGCTAGTCACCACAGGTAGGAGCCAAAGGAAGAACTTGAAACAGTCATCATAAACTCCCAGACTGGGTATTAACGTGAAGCATTTACTTCAGTTTTGTAATAGTCTAGACTCTGGAGTCTTTTTTTGAGAAGATCGTTATTAAACATGAAAATTAAACAACTAGGGAGTTGTGGGTTTTGTTTCCTCTGTAGACTGAAGCTAGGTGGACCTTTACAGTGTCTAGTCAGTGAGCAAGACCTTTTTTTTTTTTGCTGCAGTTAATTAACTTACAGTCAGATATGTGCTCAACAACTGAGTTTCTTCCCATGAAGTTAGAGCAGGATTGTCACCTCTACTGCGCATCACCCGAAGTTGAGCTGTTTCCTAAAAACATCCTCTGTGGGTGTAAGAAGGTTCAAAGGGAGCTTCATGGTAGCTTGGGAACTGCACACAATTGAGTCTCTCTGTTGCTCTGGCTTCTTGAATTATTTTCTTAAGATCTTTTTTTCTTAAGCACATTATACAGTTTCTTGATTTTATTTTCACTGTTTCTGCAGTGACTGGGTTTTAATGTGATCACTGTGACCTTGCTGTTGGGAGAGAAAACCCATTGAAATAAATGTTATCTTTCTGTTGGGTTTCATTAGATTTGGGTTAATTCTTAGTTTTTATGCCTAAAATGACTTGATTGAAAGTAGGTGTTGTAGCTGAAAGCACAATACCTTTAAACTATTTTGATCATTGGGATGGCAATATTGTGTATTTAATTGAAAAATTAAAATGTCAATCATAAGAAAATAACTTTTTTTTTCCTTCTGAATAAATTAAAAATACAGGAGTACTTATTTTTATACATGTTTTGTTTTCAGTGTGTTTTCACTACTTATATTTCAGTTTGCCTGTAGAAACTAATGTTTAAAGAAAGGTAAGGCTTCGCGTAAATAATCTATTTTAATGTATGTATGTTTATGCAAAGTAAATTGAGTCACTTTATACAACTGCTTAAAAAAATGTTCTTTCCAAAATTAAAATTATCATTTCTATTTTAAGTGGGTTTGGAACCAGCACCTCTTTCCGTATCTGAAGAACGACAACTTGCAATTCTGACAGAGCTACCTTTTGTAGTTCCTTTTGAAGAGAGAGTAAAGGTACCTAATTTCTAATTTAATATGCATTTGGTTTTTTAGTTTTTTTTATTTTCAATAAGAGTAAAAAGAGAACTTAGCTAAGTAGAAACTGGATTGTTTCCCTACAGAAGGATGTGACAGGCCGTATTGTTCAGTACTCATGTGTCGACTGAACATTTGAACTTAATTACTTTTCTTTTCTTTTACTGGTTATATTACCCTTTGTAATAATTGCATTAAAGTTAGAAACATGTATTCCAAGATATATGAGAGCAGTTGTATGTTTATAATGAACTGCAGTCCTGATTCAATGATTGATCTACGTGATTGCACCCTCTTGTGGTAAGCAGAGCACTAACTAGTTGTGTATCGGTAATAAACAGATTGCAAGGTCAAGACTGGAGACTTTTGTTTAGTGGGTGGATTTACTCAGAATGAGATGACGGATGTCCATTTTGGGGAAAGTAATGCCTAGAGATTAAATTTCTGCATTCATAGCTGAGTAGCTGAACTTTAATAGAGTATGTAGTTTAAAACTTGCAAAATTCTGTATTACTGGATTTGCTTTTGAATGTTTTGTAAATTTTAAATATTTAACTGTTAGTTCTATTACCTATTTCAGTTTGCATCATATTTTTTTTTTTAAAGCTATTACTCTGTTACGCACAATTTCTTTTCTGAACTGCTTTTGTTGTCAACAGTATCAATTACTTAAAAACTGCTCCCTGAATTGTCTTGGAAACATTAAGTTGCAAGACACCATCAGGGGAATGAAGAATAGTTCCACAGGGAAAGTAAATCAGTATTTGTCAAAAAACACAGTGACAGCTTTGGTAGAAAAGGAGGGTTTTTTTCCAAGCTTCTATGAAACATGCGTTCCAACAAAACATCTAAATACCATATGGCAATATTGCACTGGGATTACAGGGAAACAATTGGAAGTGAGCTCAAGCAGGGGTCTCTATGTCATGATTTAGTCACTGTCTACAACCTCTGGACTTCTTAAAACTATGTTGAGATGCATATATATTAACTTTCTGGAATTCATAAAACCTTATTTGGTTTTACCACAAAAACTGAAATAACAATTGGATGAGAGCTTGGAAAGAAGGATAAAACTATAGACTGAACTTTTATACTTCAAAGAGGCGATCCTCTTATACTGTTTTTTGGACGAAGTATGATCCTTTTTATCTAATAGTGGGTCTCCACATCCTTTTGGAGTCTCCCGCTGCCCCTGTAAAACAACTTGCAGTAAGGGAAAGCAGATATACCTTATCATGGTCATCTTGTTGGTTTTGGTTTGTGGGTTTTTTTTTTTTTTCTTTCAACCAGTTGCCATCTATAATGCTGTAATTTAATGTGGTAATACGGCTTGGTGGTGTTTCCATGTGTGGGTTGTTGCATGTGTCCTTTAATTTTCTGACTTTGTGAGATTTTTTTACCTTGAATTACCGGATACTAGATACTCTTAAGCAATTACTGAGTCCAGTTTTCTTGGTAGGCACTTCAGCCTTCTGACCCTGGGGGATGTTATCCTCTTTAGCCTTAAGGCACATTAGTGTGCACCTTTCAGTTTGGTACGTACCTGTGGGTGGTAATGAATCCAATTTTTATCAAGTGCCTTGATTCTCACTTACTTAAGCCATACTTTCATCAGCTTGCCTATGGTGATGTTAATTCCTATGGTGTGTACTTCCATCAACATTGCTTACTTTTCTAGTTAGTCTGAAGTCATTGTAAATGCTGCGGTTACGCGTTAGGGTTCTTATTTTCAGGACTAACATGTGCATGAGCATTGGATTCTGTAGGAGTCCAGACTCTGTATCAAGAAGAATTTTGCTATGAGACATACCTCCAAACAATTATTTCCATCTACTGTTTTATAGTAATAGTTAATACACTGTATCTAGCCATGCCTCAGGAAAGAGAATGGCGGTGAGCATGTTCTCATGCCCTGTACATGAAAAGAAGGCATCTGTGGCTATGCATCTTGATGTTGTAGAACTGTAGAAAAATTTAGGTCAGAAGGGACCTCTGGAGTTCACATCCTTCCTCATACAGGAGTAGCTTCAGAGTTGGATCAGGATGTGCAAGGACTTGTCCAGAGGAGATCTGACTCTCTTCAAAGATGGAGATTTCACAGACTCTTCATGTAACCTCTTCCAATACTTAATTGCTCTCATTATGGATATTTTTCTTTTGATTCATTCAGCATTTCTCTTTCTGCAGTTTATTACTGTTTTCTCTTGTCTTCCTCCTGTGTGCACTAGGGAAGAATCTGGCTTTGTCTACCCTATAATCTTCCTCCTTGGAGACCATTTCCTCCACTAGCTACAGTTGTCCATAGAAACAGTAGCTTTGAGACCTTACTCTAGCTTTGTCTGCTGTTGTCAGATTTTCCTCTTTCATGGTAAATTTGTTGTTTTTAAACATCCCTGGAGAGTCTTACTTAATCTTCCTAATTAAGAAAGCAGTCTGATATTATGGGATTACATCCCTTGGAAAATGTACTAGGCTACTTACTGAATATGGGAAAGATGCAAGAGAGGATGTAGTAAACAGACAGTCCCTGGACTGAGGGTATATTGAACAACATTATACTTTAGGCAACCCCCTCCCGTTTTGGTGTAGAAACATAATTAGCTACAGTTACTCTTCAGGTGAACTGTAACAGGTTCCTGTTGTGAAGACTTGCAAACGAACAATGTGTGAAGTTTGATTTGTACTTCAGCTGCATTCTTTTTTTGAATTGGTGTGATGCTGTGGTTGTTTAACATGGCAGTGCTATCCACTGTTTTGCTTTGAATTATTTGCTTGCTGCTCCTGAGAGGAGAACTGATACCTAATTTCTTGTTACTGGGAATGTTCCTAAGTGTTACAAAAAATGACAAAAAAATCATTTAGTAGTGTTGAGGATTGCCTCTGTGTGTGCAAAATACTCATGTGACTTTTTCCCTTAGGGAGAGGAAACTGGAATCACTGACACAATGTCTGTAGATGTGCCCCTCTATGTAGAAAGAACTGAGGATGATATCTTAGCACGAAAAAGTTTTTTTTGCATGTCTGTCCCCTCTCCTTCCCTCCCCTGGGATATGGCTCTGTATTACGTTTCCGCAGCTCAGTGAGAGAGAAGACAAATCACTTGAAAGTGAGTGCCCAGAAGCAACTCAAAGGACAGTAATAGTAGTGAATAACCTTCTCTCATTGAATATTTAGGTCTGCACAATGACATGATTTCTCTTTTTGCTCATTTTAACAGATTTTTCAAAGACTGATCTATGCTGATAAACAAGAAGTTCAAGGAGATGGGCCATTTTTGGATGGAATTAATGTCACTATCAGAAGAAATTATATTTATGAAGATGCTTATGATAAACTTTCTCCTGAAAATGGTAGGTTTAAAATTAAGTTCTCATCAGCTTGTTTATAACATTTAACTGTTCTTACCACGTAGTTACATATTTCCTTACTTGAGTAGGATGATAAAGTATATCATCTCTGAGGTGTGAAAGTTCTCATAAAGTTAAATTTCCTTGTTTTTATGTAAAGTAATTCTCATCCACATTCTTTCTCATTATTACAGTTTTCTTATCTTTAACACACCCTTCCTTAGTTTAAGCCTACTTCTGTGGGGCTTTTCTTCCCATTTACTTGTCCAAATAATTCTACTTTGTATGTTTATCTATGTAGTTTGTTATATATTACCTGCTTTGGTAATCTCGGTCAACAAAAACATCCAGACTGCACAAGATTTACTAGGTACAGTGTGGCTGATAAAGATAATGCAGTGCACTTTGTAGTGATAGTATGTACTAGTATATATTTACCACATTGATTTAAATCATACTTTTAATGTGAACTTGTGTGAGAGTAGCTGCTCTAGAAGCCAAAATTCCAATGTAGGTAAAATCTGCCAAAATAAAGTCCTTATTAGTTAATAGGTATTTTTGCATATGAAACGAATATTTGCCAAATACTTGAGGTTTGCCATGTGAATCTCACCTGCTGTGCCATGTAATTTCCCTCCTGGAGAACTGCTTAGTTTACAGAGGAAGAAGAAGTGTTGGTATTCTTGGGTAGTAGGAAATTACTGGAGATCATGCCTTTTCTTAATTTCCTTTACTCTGGTAGTGTTAAAGATACTATTCTATATATAAACAGGATTTTGTATTTCAATACCTGTGTTTAAAGCTGTAGCTATCGAAAAGAGGTACATTCAGCATAATTTAAAATTAAGTACAAATTAAGTTCTCCTGGTTATGGAAGGTTTTAAAAGCTAATCAGGAGATGTCACTGTATAATCATCTGGATATTATATGTGCAGTTGACTTGTTTAGCCTCTTTCCTAGTGGTTGTGAACAGTTTCATCGTACTGAGTTTAGTATGAGTCATTAACTGATTTCTTAAAAAGAGAAAGATGAAATGGAATTGGAATATAGAAAAAATTGAGTCTGTTGCGTTCCCCATCCCTCTCCCCCAAATGTATGAAAATACAATTCAGACACTGCAGTCTAGGCTTTTGAATAATGCAATGTCAAGTAACAGGCAAGTCAACTTATTTGTTTAATAAGAAGATAGCTTTAAATGAGAAACACATTTTCTGTGAAGACTACATTTTGACTTACTGTAGTTTTATTGAACTACGAAAGCAGTTTTAGAATGCGTGTTTCCTAAACTTAATCTACAGTCTGACAGTCTGGGGTACTGGCATATACTCCACCTTTAGCAAGGTCCCAGGCAATATGAAATTGAGGAGAAAGTCAATATACTGAAAGGTCAGGTTACTGCTCAGATGGCCCTTAACAGTCTGAAGAAAAGGGCTTACTGAAACCTCATGAAGTTTAGGAAAGACCAAAGCAAAATCCTTCACCTGGGCTGTAATAACTCCATACAGCAGCACAGACTGAGCACTGACTGGCTAGAAAGCTGTTTTCGGTAAAGGACTCCGGGCTGCTTAGTGGACAACAAATTGGACCAATAAAAGAGCTCCCCTTGATGAAATGAAAGCTAGCTGCATACTGGGCTGTATTAGCAAGAACATAGCTCACAGTTTCAGCACCAGTTAACTGTGTCCAGCTGTGGGCTTCCCGGTACAAAAAAAAAAGACATTAACATACAAGAATGTGTCCTCCAGAAGGCCACCAACATGATACAGGTGACTGAAGCACACGGCATATGAGAAAAAGCTATTATCACTACAGCTGGGAGGTTACAGAAGCCAGTTTGCATAAGGTGCAATGGTGACACGTGCAGCAGTGGTGACATGTCTTCCTTAGGAAGAAAGTTACTCATAAAACAGTGACAAGGGAGTATCAAATAAGCTTATAGCAAGCAATGGACGTGGAATAATCTAGTAATCTGTAGGTGAAGATTTCTGTCTTGTTTACAGGTACAGAGAAGCCATAGTGGTAGTTGGCCATTGAAGTCCGAAAATCTGTTTTTCTGCATATGTGCATGACACACCATGTATACATTCTCTGAGACGTGAGCTGTTAATGTTTCCATAGTACCTTAACTGAGATATTTAAGAAAACAAGCTTGGAATAGCAGAAATGTACTAGGTTGGTTCTTGTGGGTTCATATTTTTATTTGGTTGTCATATGCTTAATAATGTGCAAACATTTCTCAGTTATTTTTTTCCCTGTGACTGGAATTTTCATATTCCATAATAGCCTCCAGTGGACTCCAGTAACAGTTTAGTTTAATTCTAGCTGTATGAGTTATAAAATTGAACTCTTCTTTTCAGAGGTTGCACTAACTTGGGGTCCACCTCTACCTGGTCACCTATTTTGACATGTGAATTTGGTTTAGGACCATTTTTCCCTCCTTGCTAGTAATCTGGTTGGCAATACACAGAGGAAGATACAAATAACTGATTTTCTTCATAAGGCTTCCAAAAGCATTAAACCAACATTTTCCATATATAAAAGTTTTAACTCTAATGCTCAAAATCTCAGGATTCTCCAGACAAAGCATGTTGGTATGCTTGAGAGTCTCTCTTGCCACTGGAAGTGTATTCGGTTTTCATGTTCTGAATGGTGACCTATTGCAGTGCCTGTGGCTAAAAATGACCATCCTGTATTTCCAGCCAGTAGAATTTTTGTGCAGGAGAGCATTTCACTTGAATGAATAACTAATAAGTAATTTTTTAAACTAGCTGAGTGTGAATGGGAAGTTACTAGTAGATGTAGAGGCGTTTGCTAATGGGTGAGTGCAAGTAAGACACTCAGTGGTTCAGCAGAAATCATGTTGCTACAAAGTGCTGAAGATTCTTCCGTGGACATCAGCTGTCCATCCATAATGTGTGCATTTGTAGCACATGGAAGCAGTAGAAGGTTTTATTGTTACTGGTTTATTACTGGTTGCTTTGCTGAGACGCAAGTGCAGTCAATGCAAGGGTTCAAATAAAAGCTGTGTATTTGGTTAGATCTTTGGAAGCCTTCAGTGAACTGAGATAAAAGGTCCTCCTTCCCTGTTATGTATACATAGTTCAAGAACCAAATATGCTTGCTATCTCAAGTAGCAGCACTCTATGAAACAAGCAGAACACCTACCTTCAGAACATGTCTTTACCACACCTTGCACACTGGAATTACATGACATAGCAGTGAGTCCAAAGTATCAAAATATTGAGTTCAAAGAATATTATTTAATAGTGTAGCTTTAGCAGTCAGCCCCTCTAAGGGAATGCAGTGCTTGTTGACGGTTCCTTCACACAGGAGAAAGCTGAAACTTGCATTCATGATATTTTATATAAATAGAATTTTACAATTATTCTTGTGCCTCTTTAAAATATTGTGTAAGATTTTTTTTCTTCCCCTATCCGATGTCTTTCCACTCCATTTTTTGATGACTCTTAAAGCAAGACCCTTTGTACAAAGTGAGTTTAACATACTGAGTATTTCAAAATTGGAGTAATACATTTTTGCTACAGTCCTATTTACTAGTTCAATTTTTTTATATAAAGTTAGTGTAGATATGTTTGTATGTGTAGTTACATGTGTTTTTATCCAAACAAAATTCAAGCAGATAGTTGTATTTGAGTTTGTGTCTCTCCTTTCTCTGCAGAACCTGACCTAAAAAAGCGCATTCGTGTTCACTTACTTAATGCGCATGGTCTTGATGAAGCTGGTATTGATGGTGGTGGAATTTTCAGAGAATTTCTGAACGAACTACTTAAATCAGGATTTAACCCTAATCAGGGATTTTTTAAGACCACCAATGAGGGACTTCTTTACCCTAACCCTGCTGCACAGATGCTCGTTGGAGACTCTTATGCCCGACATTACTACTTCCTTGGAAGAATGCTTGGAAAGGTAAAAACAGTGTTGTATAATATAAAGATTTAGCAGTACTGAAATTATTCAGTAATGTTTTTTTCTTTTTAGATAGGGGTAGATGGGGAAAAATGATGATTTTTCTAGAATCGAGGTAAAATAACTTTCAGATGTTGGATTTGAACATTATTTCCACAAATCACACAAATTTCTCGTTCATTTTAATAAGTTACATACTTGAGAAGTACAGAGAATTTGAGATAGCCTGACTTGACAGTTAAACAAAGTGTGCATATGTCTACTTCTGTGTTTAACCTTTTGCTTGAAGTTAAGTTGATTAAAGCCAATAGAACTGCTTGGCTTATGGTGGTTTTTAACCTGGAGCTTTCTGGAATTTGACTACAGTGATATTTTCAGAAAAAAACAGTTTCTATTTGTATGAGGTGTATAATTCTTGCTAGCATTTAAAATTTGCTATGAGCATTTACCATACTTAAAGAGCCATATGCAATTAACTTTCACTTATTCTGCTTAGTTTTTCCTATGTTTTGCATCTTCTTGAGTTTTAGTGCTTGATATTTTTGTTGTTGTGAGTGAATGTTCAAAGACTAATACTTGTTGAGCTAGATGAAAAACGAAGGTAGGGGGGAGGAAAAAAGAGGGAAAACATTACAAACATCCATTACATTCAGTTTTCTTTTATGGTCAGGTTTAGTACTGAGGCTGTTTCCTTCTAAGCCTTGAAATAATTTTTGCTAATAATTGTGAAACAAAATTTGGAATACAAATTCCACTTCAGAAAAAAACGTATTGATTGCTACTCATCTGTCTAAAATGGAAGGTATTTAAGATGTAAAAGTCCCCATTTAACTGCCTGAATTACTTTGGAGGCTAAAATCCTGCTGACTTGCAGTGAGATTTAACATCTAGTTGGATGTTCTTTTAGTGTAGTTGGAAGCGGTTTAAGAGGATGTTGTTGGCAAACTCGAGTTGTCAAAACAGAGTACTGTTCTTTAGAGTTGCTGATCAACTGATTTAGATTAAACTGCCACTTTGTAGGCAAATTCACTGCTAATGCATCCTAACTATTGCAATATCCAGACTTGTTAAATAATGAAAATTTCAAATGGACCATTTCAATAAAATAATCTTTGAAGGATGTTCCTGCTCTTAATGGGAGATGGATTCAGTACTAATAACAATAGTTTGTAATTATGACCGATGTTACATATCCAAGGCTTCATTTTCTTTCTACATCTATAGATTTTTGGAGTGGGGAAGCAAATACTGCTGTGGTATTGTGAGGAAGTTACTCCACAAATGTTTACTTAGGAATGAGGCAGGGCTCAATTGTCAAGGGGAAGTTTGAAATGTTATTTAAAAAAAAAATTGTAATTTTTTAATCTTTAATTTCCTCTGTCAAAACAACACATTGCCTTCTGTAATTGGATTTCAAATATTAGCATAAAGGCAGAAGTTGCAAAATGTGTTTAATCTCCCATAGAGTGCTACAAGTATAGTTTTGGTTTTGTCTTTTTAAAATCAGAGGATCTATTATTTAACATTTTGAAAGCATAAATTGTTTCTGTATTTGCAGTGTATTTACATAAGGTAAGAATTGACAGTGTTACTTAATAATTACCCCTGCCCAGGTGCACAGACACCTTTTTAGGAGTGTATTTAGAGACTTGATGAATTAAACAGAAAGATAAGGCACGACCATACTATTCAAAACCTGCCAGTATTGTGATCTTGGTTAAGTTATTGAATACTCACTCACCCATTTTCAAAAATGTGTCCATTTTATGCTTTGCACAGGGTTATTTGAGAGCAATAGTGGATTATTAAAAGCCTCTTTGTAAACAAAATAGATATAATGCAAAGGAAGCAATCAGGCATCCACAGCAATTTCTTATTTGTGGAAACCAGTATGTAAAGAGTGCTGCCACCAAAAACTCTCACGTAAGAAGTTTCCATGTTATCAGAAAACAAATACATTAAAATATAATAATTTATAGAAATTCTCTGTCTCTTGGTAACCATTTCATACTAATATCCAAATACATTTAACTCTCAGTACCATAGGATTTACACCTAATTCAGTTTCTCTTATCGGGAAGTTTCTAACAGCTTGACGTCTTCTGTGTTAATTACTCAGTTCAGAAGTAGAAACATCTGAAAATTTAAAGCTTAGATTTAAAAATGGTGTATCTAAATTATTTTAACCCTAGATAAATTATTGACTATTTGGGGTCTATTTTTGTAGTTAGTGAAGAAATTGAAATCTAAATGCTATGCAAACTGCATGGCTGTCCGTGCAACTTCTACTGATCGCTAATGAGCAAAACATCTTGTAGAGATAATACCATGTCATCATGTAATTGCATATGTTGCCTGAAATCATGCTTTAAAAAAAAGCAGAAGTGAGTTTGCTTAAACAACAGCTACTCAAACACTTCCAAGGTTTACATTTCTCAACTTTCAGTGACTTTACTCTGTAATGTAAATATTATTTTAACATTGGTAGCTTTTAAGCTTTTTCCTTTCTCTTCCTTAAAAGTAAAAGCTCGGTGCTCAGTTCAGTAAAAGCTGCACACCTCTGGCAGCAGCCTCACACCGCTGCCGGGGTTTGAAACTGGACCCTTGCTGTTTCCCCCACTGGAAGCACAGCACTGACTTCTGAGTCCCAGGCTTCCTTACTACATGCAGTAGTTCTGTCAGCACTAAAAATCTTTCCATGTGCAGCCCTTCCTGCTGCAGCTTTGGCAGTGTAGTGGACTTGGCTCACAACACCACAAAGGTTATCACCCTGGCAGGCCTCCAAAATGTTGAGCAACATAGCCAGAGAAGGGAAGTTTGGAAGCAACACCTGAGAATCTTAAGTGAGGACTTTCTCTGTGCTGATTATTGAATGGTCGGCTGCAAATCTGGAAAGAGGGAAACAACGATTAACCACTTCAGCCAAAACAGCGATTGGTAGAAAAGTAGCAGATACAGAATTAAAACCTGAACTTCACTATGTTGAGACCTTATCTCCGATTTTTATACCATATTATCCGTCTCCATTTCCAGCTTACATTTGCATTTATTAAATGATGTTAATGTGACAGGCGTTGTGGAAAAAGGTATTCTTTGCATTTGGAGTTATTTGACATCAAGTAGATAATTCTTATGATAATGTACTTAGATTTCATGAAATATTAGCATTAGTTTAAGAATATGGCAGGAAGTCCATAGGAAGATTAGAGTGATAACTTTTATTATTTCCTCTTTTTCCTTTTTGATGTCAAACTGCTAGTTATGGCATGTATTAAGTTTTGCAATGATTGTCTTTGCACCCTTAAAAAGTGACTCTTTCTGACACTAGAGATTTTTGTCTAATATACTCAGCGTTTTTGGTTATACTGAATAAAGCCATCTCCATTTCTCTTCTCTTATTCCAGCATATCGAAGAGCACTAGCGAGTCATGCATTCATGTTGCTGAAGCACTTATGCACTATCTTTGAAATACATTAAGTCTCTTTTCCTAAGCAATAGAATCTGCAGTCCTTGGAAGACACTGGAAATTTCTGAAAAGATTTAGATTTGTTTTGCCAAGACTTAGCTTTTGTCTTAAATGGTTGGGAAGGCAGTATAAAGAAAAAATGTGGTGTTTTGAGTTGTTGTTTTGAGCAGAGTCCTTCCTTTGTGGATCCAAATTAAGAACTTGGGTAGTAGAAGCAGCAGCAAGGGCTGAACAAAAATAATGTCTTTATTTTAAATTTTAGCATTATTTTGATGACGGGTAGATGAGACAGTCTAGGTTTAGTCTTTGATCATTAATGTTATATAGGAGGTCAGTAATTTGCACGGCCTGGTGGATATTATATTGATGATGGTTTAAGTTATTTATTTTCATATGACTTTTTGTAGGTTACCGTACTCATTTAAAATATAACAGACTGCTCTGTGCACGCATCTAAATGTTGTTAAACATACTTAATTGCAAAAAAAGTTATAAAATGTGTCTTTTAGTAAAGTGAAACATTAGCAAGGTAATAGTAGAACGAATACAAATTTTATTACCCTAGTAGTGAATATGGGACCGTTAATTATTGATTAGATTATTTTTCTATATCTTAGAGAGTGTGCCTTGTGATTCCAGTTTGTAACTTTGAATAGAGCTGTGATAGATCATTTGTTGTTAGAGATATTATTCCTGGCTGGAAGGCACAATTCTAAGATTACCAGAGTCTACAGTATCCATTTTGCAGAAAAACTAAAGTAGTTCTTAATCATCCTGGGGCCTTATCTAAAGTGGATTGAATTAGTGGGAGTCTTTTCACAGCAAGATCTGGATCAGATCCTAAACTCTTAAATCATTAATAAACTGCACATATGGAGTTAAAACCTTCAAGCAAATGTTTCTGGTAACATATTTGTGTGTCCCTTTTGCACCAAAAGCTTATAGAGAGAAAGCAAAGCAAGAAAACGCTCCAATGAGAAGAACTGAGGTTTGTGTACTCGACTATATGATAGGCAGGTGCATCACGCATTGCGCTGCTGCTTTTCCTGTTTCTCTGATTGTTGAAGGGTCTTTTTGTTGTGGTGGTTTTTTTTCCTTCTGATTTTTAGACTACCCTTTCCCTTTGCTTATTGTCCATTTAATTAAGATCCACTTTAATTGATTTAATTGATTTGTGCTGCAGCCACAATTGATACTACTAGTACCTAGAAAGGTAGCTATGGAATTACTGATATTGATGCAAAGAGGAGATAATTTGTATAATTCTTTTTGTTTTATTAATTTCAGTTACCCTGCACGTGATTTTGTAGACTCAGCATTTTGCTTAAAAGCAAGTTAGCTATTTATTTGTCTCTGAAAATCCTGAATCATCTGAAATGGAATCAGACCAGGAATTTACCATGTAACGTGGTGTGCTCTTTTAATTATGCACTTAGAGTGCAGAAACACAATCATGAGTGAAATTGATACCTTATGGAAGTTATTTCAAGATTTACAAACGTAGATGTAAACTAATCTCAATCTATTTTCTGACACTGTTATTCAGCCTGACAATTCCTTTGTGTACTGGTTCATTTAACATAACCAATTATCTTTTGATTACAAATAGCTACGTTAGTACTAACCCTGTAAATATATGTCTACCACTAAAAGACTACTGAAATGTGGTATTTTAACTCTAAATCTTTAGGAAGGAAAAGTGTGTATTGATGGATTGTGATATTTATTGGGTCATAATGTATTTAAATTTTCTTTAATGCATATGTTAGTGATTGTTTACAGTGATAAAGTGCATAGAGGTCTCTGCAAGGAGTTCTCCATGGAAAGAATTACCTCATGTCAGTGGTCACTCCTCAATTAAAAGTTCCATTAGCAGATGATTCCTGCTTCTGGTTTGTGTACTGATTGCATTTTATTGCCTCTAAATCAGGTTCCTAGACAGGGAATAAATAAACAGTTAAGAGTGTGTGGTAATGGTATCCTGATCTTTTTTCACAGTTGGGAACACCTACGTCCATTTCAATCAATTAGGTTTGGAATATTTACTGAAATTCTTTATTCTATTTGAACTGCCTTCAAAAATGACTAATTTCGCTGCTATTAAAATACAGATTTATCTTAGAGGCATATCCAGAGGTTAGTTGTATAGTAGTAAATATTTCGTTTTTTCAGAAGATTAGAACTTAAATAAGGAGGAGATGTCTTCTTTTTATCTTCAGATCTTACTAAATTATGCTTAAATTTGAGACAAGAAAAATCTATTAAGCCTTTACTGGAACTTCAGTAGTGAATGATAACTATCTGTTAGGTACCTCTAGTCGTTCCCTCTCTCCTGATCCTCAAAACCTCCCAAATGACATGTACAGCAATTTATATCACTTATATGGTGTAAGTTACAGAGATAACTGTTCCTATTAAAACAGAAAGAAAGTACCGAGCAGATGAAATGGTGGTTTTCTGCAACATTTCTGAAGAACTCTGTTTTGGTAATAAAAATTCTTGTAACAAAATTATGTACGTCCTGAGTTCTTAGAATAAAAATACTAGCATGACTTTCCATTTTTAAATTTAAAATTAACTCAAGGTCATTATACTTGATGTGCTCCAGTGGAGCCTTTGGAGATGGATCCCTACATTTTTATGGTAATGTGTTCCCGAGTCAGTCATGAGTTCGTTTTGTGCTTATCACATGCTTGCAGCCAGTTCAAGTATTTGCACTGACTGCACCAGATTTGACAGGCAGGCCCTTTGCATCTGAGCCTTCCTACCCCAAATCTCCAAATTTCTATGAACTTGTACATACTGCCCTTCAAATTCCCAGTGAGTGGGAAATCAGAAGTAAAACCAATTTACAAAAGGCTTTCTTTATTCTGAAAAAAATATTTTTAACTTGGAGGATACTAGCACTTCCACAAGGAGTATTAATAAAGCGCTCTCAGTAGTTTAATTGCAGGCATCTAGCTGTGGAATTTCAGATTCCTACTTTTTTAAAATACAGAAATGGCATCCAGTATTTGAACAGAAAGTGCACCATGAATTTTTGCAGTCATATAGGGAAGCTGTTGTACAAGACTTCCCATTACTACGGTGATAGGAATGCATCTAGAGGTCTCTGCTTTTGTAGAACTGAGGGAACTGAGAAACAGTGACTTCAAGCTACCAGGTAGCAGACATATTGCATTGCAACACCTACCTGATAGAATTAGTTTTATTTTATCCTATTGTTATTAGGAACATTGTCAATTTGTTTTTGCTCGCTTTAAAGCACATTATTAAGTATATCTGTAAGAAATTATTTTATCTTAAAATAACTAAATGCTAGCTTAAAAAATGCTTCAAAAATATGAGTACATTTTAATTTTAGTATAATTTATATTTTTAGTTTTATCTTTTTCATTAGGGTAGAAAAGGCTTTGCTGGCCCCAAAAGCTTTGTGAGTATGATGAGTTATTTCAAGGATATAAATAATAAGGTAGAAGGAAGTTCTAATGGTTTTGCTATTTTTCTATCATTTTTATTAATGGTTCTGTACAGCTTTGAAGATCTATTGCACTCTGTAAGTGCTAAGTATTATTTAATAGTAACTGTTTAAAATGACTGAAATAGAAAGGGTTATGGTCTTTGGGGCTGATTAGGGAAATAACTGAATTTAAACCCATTTACTGCCTCGGCCCATAAGCCGTGTGTCTTTCTAGGGGTATGACTTTAGCATTGTTTAGGTTTTAAAATACAGTTCTGGGTTGTAAAGGATTAATGGAAAGTAGGAGCAATGGCTGATTAATTATTTTTCTTAAGAAAGATTTTAGTTGAACTAATAAATGAGATAATTAATTCTAGACCTGAAAGTGTAAGTAAAGGCACTAAAGCTGCCTCACAGTCACGGAGGTTTAGTTGGTTCATCTGTGAATTTGTTTATACAATTTGAACCTTATTCAGCTCATGTAACCTCTACTATATATAACTAATTTGTCTGAAATGACTAGACTAGCTTAAATTTTGTCCAGTTTTAAAAGATAGCGCAAAGCCTTTTTTTTCTGAAGAGCTCTTACCTAAAGTATCTTGAGATAACCGGGAAAACACTGTGGTGAAGAATACCAGAAATAATCTGTTACTGAAAACCAGATTTGTTTGCTTTGTTTTGTTTAGTTGTTTCAGAAGTTTTTAAGTTATTTTAATAGTTATCTAGAGATGTCATAACTTTGCCTAAAGAGTTTGAAATAGCGCTGGGAAACCCAGGTTGGCCCTTTCAGCAGAAATAACCTTTTAGCTACTGGGCACGTGTCACCCTTGTGATGCTTGTGTGACTGCCCTTGATGTAGACATTCCTGTCTCTGCCTCAGACCAGCCTCACACCCCAAGCTGCCATCTGCAAATTACTTTGGTGAAAGTGGAATGCAATACTCCCGGCCTTTCAAGGAGGCTCTGTTAAGGTGTTTGTTCTCTCCCCCCCATCTAAATGTTAGAAGCTAGAAGTCTAATGTCATATTTGACCACCACTTGCTCCTTTCATGACTTTCTGTGTGGACTTTTTGCTTTATGTAAGTCAATTGCAGTTTATGGGACTTCAGGATAGAGGCAATATAGTCAAGTCAGGGGCTCGTTAGATAGCAAAGTTGGGAACGTGAACTCACAGAATTTATCATAGAATGGCATCAGTCCCATAGGATGACCGTAAGAGTTAAAGGAGACTTGCCAAAAGGGGAGAGTACTTCAAGTTTGAATGAGATTAGTTTTAAAAAAAATATATTGGTTAAGCTTGCTGGCTTTGATCTCTTGAGGCAGTGTGTGAACAGGAACTTCGACTTACAGTCAAACAGAAGTCACCTCCCTCCAAGAGCAAGCCAGTTTCTTCTGTCAGTGTTGTTCACTGTCTGCTGGAGGAAAAAAGAGCCGCCTCTGCGGGGAGAGCATGACCTTATATTGTATTAAAGTACATATATAAGTATATTCTAACGGTGCAGCTTCATATTGCAGCTAATTAATCTGACAGCTGGTTACCTCTGTAAGAGGTGGTCAGCATTCCCTTGCCTCTCAGTGATGCTGAGCTCCTGCCTCCTTTAGGTTGCTGTTGCAGAAGGACAGTTCAGAGAGTTCAACGGGCAGAAAACTAAGCTTAAAATTGAGTAACTTATAGCTCGCCAAGACACTTCGCTAAGGGAAAAGAGAGGAGTGAATCTCCCCTTTTGGCCATTAGATTAGCTGCAGTAAGAAAAATACCCGTCAGGATGGACTTCCATGGGCAACTGCCTGCTCAAAGGCTGTGCTTCCATTGAAACAGATGGTCTTGCTGTTCCTACCTGGTTTCAGCCATAGCCGTGAGCTGCATCTGACTCGGATTTGAAAGCAAGCTCAACTTCAAACAGCATCCGTGCTATGTCCACCAACACCCACTCCAACCCAACACCCCAAACTAAGCACAACCCAAATAATCTGCAAATTTTGAACCTTATTCATCATGTTGTGGTGCTCGTGCAACCTCCACTATACAACTCCTCTACTTGCAAACAAACCCAGTTGAACCAGCAAGCTGATTTGTGTTGTTGCTCTGGCAGGAATGGGCGGCAGCAACAGGCAGTTTGTGCTGACTGAGAAGTTAGGGACAGGGCAGTTAGATGGAAACTGAAAAATAAAATTTCAGTTTATTTAGTTATATTCAATTGTACACAGCATTTCTCAGCATCTTTGCACAGTGCTGGAACTGTAATGGTGTAATTTACATCTTTGAAACAAAAAGTTTATCATTATTTTATTTACCACAGTTTGAGTGCATTTTTTATTAAACTTCATTAGGACAGCTTGACTTTCAAACTAATTAAAACACTACTGTTTGTCTGTTTCCAAAAATACTTAATACTGCAATCACTTAGCTAAGAGAGGAAAGAATAATTAAAGTTATTCTCAAGTTGCACAATTTAGTTTATTTAAAAATGCTTTATATAGTTTTTAGATGAAGTTATAAATGTTCACTTTGGAACTACCTGAAGATTAATAGTGATGCATTTGAAATGCATTATTTTTTTATTGATTCTTAATGTAGTAAATTACTGAAGTTATTTGGCAGCAAACAGAAATAGCCAGTGATGTTGTTCACATTTATTTTCCTGATAGCGTCACAATTTGCATTAATTGCATTGCAGCTGCACTCACTTATATTAAAAAGCTTCTACTATAATTAATCCTTTTTATTTCAAATCATTTTGGCACAATTTCTAGCAATAAACACTCATAAAAGACAGACACTTGAAAAATAACATACAAGTTTCTTCAATATACCTATTGCTGTTTTTCCCTGACAAGGAATTATTGATAGGCTTCTGGGATCAAGTGGTGCAAGTGGCTAAGACTTAAGACCAGTTTGAAAAATGCTAAGTGGATTATTTTGCATAAAAAATAGACAGGTTTTGAATTTGTGTAATTAACCTGTGTTTAGAAAATACCTTGATTTATGTCTACATTTGTATTTCAGTTGCATACATTATGGAAATTTAATTTATAATCCATTTAGCTGATGTGATCATAGTTTTTAGTGCTATCATTTATTAGTCCTTGTATATTAAATGCTCTAAAGGCTTAAACCTGCCTTGTGTAAAAAATTACACCTCTGCATTTACATTTTATGAGTCATAGATGGAATTCCATTTTAAATTCGGGTAGCTTTGATATATTTAAGGAATTACAATGGCTTTATTGTTACTAATGCAGGAACAGCAAACACTGACCTTATACATTGCAAATTAATGATTTATCCCTCTAGTTTGCTTTTAAAGTCAACTATACAAATGAGGATTTCGACTTCTACACCTTGAATAAATCATATAGCTCTAAATATAATGCACCCTTTGGCTTTGAACTCGTTATTCTCAATTCTTTCTGCAAGGTTTAACTCACCTCATAGAAATGTTCTTTCAAAAGTTTAAGGAATTGTGTATATTTTTCTTAGCGTCTTTGTTGGAATATCATTGAATGATTACAGCTACATTTCTTCTCCCCCCCCCCCNCTGCTCTTAAAGCGTAAGAAGAGAATAAACAATAATGTTATGTTGATGATGCCTTTTCTGATCAGCTTGGCAGTGATATTAATGATACCGTAAAGACTTGGTTGTCATTATTAGAGATGTTGATGAGGCAAACAAACAGCATGTTTTCTTTAAAGGCAATGGTCTTTTATTTTTCCTTTATTCATGTAGGTTTCTCTAAATGATGTTATGCTTTCTCTTTCTAGTTCTGAATTTTCCATCTCTCCTTCTTTTGAGAGCCACCATAAGTAATCTTTTTTTCCCAATCAACAAGAAGTTGTTACTTATTGTATGAAAAATACACAAAGTTGCTTTGCATTACATTGAAATGTAGTCGTACAGTAGATCAACTGAGAATGGTATTGCTGGAGTTTTCTGCATTTTTTGAAAGTTCTTGAGGGAACTCAGTAAAAATACGTTTTTAATTTTTTTTTTTTGAGTGCTGCATATTCGAGTCAGGCTCATTTTTGGTTTAGTAATCTTTCGACAGGTGTAACAGTGTTAGGTATAGGAAAGATTGAACATATGATACAGTCATAGCTGGTAAGCTCTTGGCTTGGAAATTAGGATGGTTTGATGATTCATTAAACAGTAGAATTCACCAAAAGTATGCAGTAATGAATCTGCATAACATGCAAGAGAAATAGTTTATTTGGATTAGTTTAAAATGTACTGGTTTTACATACTTATTTTTAAGGGGCAGACTGTTTTACATGTAGCAATTGATATGAATGGAGAAATATTGCTTGTGGCAATGCTAATGGAGGTAGAGATGCTAACTTTTTTTTGGAAGACGTTCTTGATGCAGCTGCATTATCCTCTAGCAAACTTTGCTTTTCTTGCCAGTCTACGCAATTGATATACTTCCTGTTTGCTATCATACTTTGGACAAGAAGATTACTGACAGATGACCAATGACCTTACCTTTTAAAATTACCAAAATTTTACTTAATTTGTAAAACTTGGGAGCTTGCTATTTAACAAGAATATTTGAATTTCAGACTTGATGAATATTTTTAAATTCATGCAATACCTGGGCTGTTGCTATACGAGAAGATCCTATTCAGGCACCAAATTAAGAAGAAATTACCAAAAAGTTGAGAAAAACACAATAGCCTTCAGAATTCCTGCATGTACAACAATAAAATCTAATGTGCTTTTAATTGCTTTGTTTTTCAGGCTCTTTATGAAAATATGCTGGTTGAGCTGCCATTTGCTAGTTTTTTCCTCTCAAAATTACTGGGGACAAGTGCTGATGTTGACATCCATCATTTAGCTTCACTGGATCCAGAAATGTACAAAAATCTGCTTTTTCTTAAGAGCTATGAAGGAGATGTGGAAGAACTTGGACTAAACTTCACTGTGGTAAATAATGACCTTGGGGAAGCACAGGTAAGAATGGCTTTTGCTTTTTTTTCTTTTATGTATGACTGATGAATCGTTACTACCCATACTAACTAATTTTTTAATTTAAAAGTGATGGGAAACAACTGTTAAAGGTGCTGTGAGGCATCACAGGGATGCTGACTCGATATTTGAAGTAGACAATAACTAATTGTGTACTTAAAAAAAACTTTTGATGATGACTTAAAGCTCTGATCTTTTAAGCAGTAGACTGTAGTGATTATTTTCTAAGAGTCATACATTAGAAGTTCTATTGCCCAAGATAATTTCTTGAACAAAATATTTTATGTTGTTTCTTTGATTGCACTTCAAATAATTGCAAAAGTTAGACGATATGTAAACTATAGAAGTACTGTCTGATTTTGGAATTAGAGTTAGAAATTAGAATGGTTTTAAATAATAATGACCCTTTATTGTGAGATAAGTATTGTCTCCATCAGCTGTAATTTTCAAAGTAGAGGGCCTGAAGTTAGATCTTAATTATTTTTTTTTCTTAAATCCTCCCTCCCCCCTATTTTTTTTGAGGGGCTGAGACACCAGGTGAGTCAGGTGGGAGAAATGGGTGTTCAGTGCTTCTAAAAATTGGGACAGTTAGGTCCTTAATACGAGTTTTTAATGCGATTGTACTATGTAATTAGATTATGGCTTTTATTTGCTCTGTTGTCAGTACTAAAGATCACTTGTGCTCTTTGTAGAAAATCAACATCGCCAGAGCTTGAAAAGTGTGCCTTTATTTGCTAATACCGTTAATCTCCTTAGTTAAAGTCTTGTCATGCTTCCTCTTTCATTTTGGAGGATTTAAAATTGTGCACTACTCATGGCCTACTTATACTTGATTATGGTATTTATTTAATAATTGGATCAAAAAGGTAGACCCGACAACATTGTGACGTGCAGCAGCATCCTAATTCAGCCTTGTTTCTTGTGGAAGAAGCAGAGGCTATAAAAAGAGAGTAAGCAGTTCTCTTGGCTTTGCGTGTTGGTTGGGGAAGCCTGGGACTGTGCGCATCTCTCAGAAGCAGCAGCACCACTGAGATGCATCAGCGAGTCCTGGAAACTGTTAGGTTGAGTTCTCTACTGCTGCTTAAATCATAGCAAATTTGATGTCTAAGACTTATGCTTTAACAGTGTCAGGCTCGTACTTTATCGTTACTCTTCTGTAATCTACTTCCTGTCATTTTAGAAGATCCTAAAACC
The DNA here is from genome assembly GCA_013396915.1 of Stercorarius parasiticus. Classification (NCBI taxonomy): domain Eukaryota; kingdom Metazoa; phylum Chordata; class Aves; order Charadriiformes; family Stercorariidae; genus Stercorarius; species Stercorarius parasiticus. The sequence continues at coordinate 773,611 of VWZL01006771.1, forward strand.
TGGAATGCATCACAGTTTTATAATAGTGTCCTCAGATTTGGGGTTCCTGAATCATACTGAAGGGCAGAGTCAACAATTGCCTGATATAAGTAATGCTTCATATTAAACATATGCCATATGCCATTTTTTTTCCCTTGGCTTACACTCCCTATATGAAAACTTCTGACATGCACTGTTAGAAAAACACTCAAACAGTTGAAATAAAGTTATGTGGTAGAGATGCATCAGAAAGCATGTTCTTAGAGTGTCTACTGTGCTGTACAGTATTGTACAGTTGAGCGCCTGCTCTGTTCTAGCATGTGCTGTGAAGTCACTGATACTGAATTGAGTTCTATAGTATCCATTTATTTGGTTAGTAGGTTGCAAAACACACAAGATGACAGTTTCCAATATAACCTAGGATTTTCTGGGGGCGGGGGGGAAGTATGTTGTTTGTATTCTAGAGCCACTCATTTAAATTAACTTAAAGTAGTAGTTTTGTTGATTGCAGCTAATACAAATGCAGTTTAGTCTCTATTTAAAAATGAGAAGTAGCGAATATTTTCTGGAGAGCTTATGGTTTCCACACGTCATACATCTGCACTGTATGTCTGCAAAAATAAGCCACACAATTTAGAATCTACCTCAACATGTAAGGTAGAAGGACACAGAAAAGAGAAATAGCTCAGAAATAGCATACGAGGGGATCCAAGTTAGAGATGTGTCCAGCTCTACCTACTGCAACAAAAGCTTGTAAAAAGTGCGTTCTTGCAGAGAAGCCTAATTTGTTCGTTAAAATTCTCTGAGGGCTATGGATAGTATTATCAAGACTTGATTTTTAATTATTTGGCATAACTTTAAAAGGAAGATTAACTATAGTAGTGAGTTTCTGAGTAACTAAATGAAATGTAAGTTAAATGAAATATGCTAATGCTGTATTGCTATGTTTATACTTAGAGAACACTATACCCGTGAAGTATTAACCATCTTTTAATGAGACTGCATGTTATTGTAGTTCAACAGAACTGATTGGTTCTTGTCACTCTCTTCTGTGTTTTAATGCAACCAGTTACTTTTTATATTTCATTTCATTTATCTTAATAGACATCATATGGATAAATACATTTTGTCTGGTATTTGACTCGTGTAACCATTGCATACTAATTAATTGTGTCAAGGTAAGGCTAATTCATTTTGGGAAAAGAGCTTAATTTGCACTCCTTATGTTGAATGTACATTATCACTAGTTTTCAGCTAAACAACCACTTTAGCCTCTAATAAATTAGTGCCCAAGAAATGCATCATAAATCTATCATTGTAAATAGCTATCCTCATGACAGTGTCCATCCAGCAATTGTGGCACAAAAGCATTATCTGCAATGAAAGACACATTCAAAAGGGGCTCTATTGCCTCTGTCAGTAATATAAGGTAGAAATTCTATTATCAGCGTATTGATCCCAATCCTGTAATGTGCTTTTAGATCCCATTAAACTATTGTCAAAGTGCATTCACCAGAAGTTGAAAAAGGTACTTAATAATTTGCACATTAGACCTGCTAATTAGGGGAGCTATGCCATCAACTTTATCTTCCAACCCCAAATAGCTTTAGCTTTTGGTAAAGAACTATCTAGCGCTGTGATACCAGCCTAGACTTCGGGTGTTGTATCTGCTGTATAAAATGGTGGCCAGTAAAAAAGTCTCAAAAGAATGTCAGCCTGTATTTACAGGTGCCTTCAGGTAGCTGTGTATATTGATTTTATTTTTCCTTTTATCTTTTAGATTAGATGATGATAAAATAGTTATAAAATGCTTATAATAAGTGTAAGGATAACGAATTCGGGAAAATACCTCCTCTTTTCAGACCTCCCTCACTTCCTCCCCCCTCTCTCTCAATGAGGAAGGTGAGCTTTGTGGCTGCCCAAGGGAAGAGAGGAAGATTCAGAAATGTTAGATTCTGTACTCAGTGAGTCTTCTCAAACATTGATTCTTGAGATTGCGTGGATCAGAGCGGTTGAATATGAGAAGAGTCCATAATCAGAAGACTCCATAAATGAAGTGTAGAAGCACAAATCCACAGAGAAGCACTACAATATACATGGCAGCAGTTTCTATTAAATCCATATAGTATAGCAGTGGAGTGTCAGGACACCTTCTTTGGCTTTTTAAAACAGATGTGAATGCCATTGTTGTTACTGAAAATATGTTGACTCACTAAAGGAGAGTACTTTGCCTTTAAATTCCCCTGAGAGAAAATTTTGAAGCCTTAAAAATAATTCTGAAAGTTTCTGTCTTGGCAGCTTCTTTACTACAATACAGTGGCTTAGATGAATGATTTTGGAGGTTTTTCAGAAGGAAAATATGGAAGACTGATCCTTCTCAGGCAGATTTATAACACTTATGGCAAAGGCATTCTTAGACATTCAAATGCAATCTCCTACCTGGAACTCCTGCCTGAACATCTGGAAGGCAGATGACACAGAAAGAAAGCAAGCTTTTTATCTACTTGTTTTCAGAATGGGGAAAAACTTTCGGGGTGATGTGAACAAAAGTGATCAGAGTCCAAGACAGAAGATAAAATATTTTAATCTGTCCTAAAAACAAGTTTGTAAGAATTCTTGACTTTCTCTAAGAGTGTTTTTTGAAATTGCACTGGAGATATGTCTTACCTCTTCATACACGGAAAAAAATAATACCTAGATGACAGGTCCCTTGTTCTTTCCTAAAGTGTTTCCCACTTTACCCTCGAAATGTTCCCTTTATCTCCATTAGGTTTGTCTACCAACAGAGACTTGTTGTTGTCTCCCCATAATCACATTACAAAGCAACTTTGTATGACAAATTATTATCAGTAAGCCAGAAGATAAATCCCCTGAATTCTGCTTGACAAATACTATGTTATTCACTGTTTTCCTGATTTTTGGTGTGTATTTATTTCATTATTATGCTAACGTTAAAACAATAGATGTAATAACTGAAAATGATCATCTGAACCATTCACTTGAACTGCAACCACACATAAAATGGAGATTTCCTTTTTTTACAAACTGTGGTGGTTTTCTTAAGTCAAATATAAATGTAAGTTGAGCACAGTTTTTTTAGTATTGTACCTGCAGAAACATATAGTTGAATTTATAGCCAAGAAAACGGTAGGTGCAAGCAGCCGTAGTTCACAGTGTGTCTAACCTTCAGTCAGAGGCCTAATGCAGTACTTCTGTCCACATCACTAAAAAATGCAAAGCACCTTGTCTTGCAGATTTTTAAAAATATGGGACTTTTATATCTCATTTTGATATTTCCCCTTCATTTTGAAAACCGGCATTGTGACTATGGAATCAAACTAATTTCTCTATGGTATTGTCTGAATGATCTGAATACTTGTCTAAACAATATGTATGATTTGATTGCTTTTAAAATCTGTGATTTTGATAAAGAACCAAGTTAAAATGTTGTTGGTTTATTTTTTAAACTTAGATCTACAAAATAGAAAATAGGGTGATGACAAGTTTGCACGTTTCGGGAAGTTTTCTATTCTCGCCCATCCTGTGTAACTATCTTGCACCATCTAGTGGTGAAAATTGGATGGATAAAAATAAAAATGCAAGCTGATAAATCTTTTTAGGTTGTTGTGGCCTTTTTGAAAAGGAACTCTTCAACTATCATTCCTGTCATTTTAGAAGTGGGAGTCCTGCAATATCCCCTTTAAAATGCCATGAAAATGAGGAGTGCATAAAAAGTGAACTATATCTATGTTTACTGTACTTATGCTGACAGCCCAAGTGTTACTGTTTTCTGTCTCTTTTTTACATCCTACCTAGCCTTTATGGCATAATGTATTTTTTTTATTCCTGCTACATTAGTCCCTTTGTTTCAGACTGTGATGATACTTTCATAAAACGGTGGTAGAATTAATCTCACACTGACAAACTCTGAAAATGGATAGTTAGATCAATGGAATGAATGTTGTAGGCTTACTTGTGGCAATGCAAGGTTGGGGGGAAGAAGGGGAGCGATGGAAGTGTTGCTGGATCAGAAATCAAGCTTTGCTACTTAAAACTATAAAAATAAAAACAAAAATAGGTTTTTTTTTTTTTTAGAAAGTATTTTTTCCTATTTTCTGAAAATAGTGGTCAGAAGGAGTACAACAGTTTGGGGTTTTTTTTCTCTGATTTGCAGGAAAAACATTATAGGGAGAGAGAATAACTTCCATTATACAATGAATACAGCTTTTCCAGCACCCTTAGACCATTGTGGAGAGCAAACATAAGCATAAATTAATCTGTGTCGTGATCTCTATTTGCTAACCTGCAGGGAAGGGTAGATGTTTTACTTCACTTAGTGCTGGGATGAATCTTAAAACACAGCAGTTTTCTAGAACACTCGGCCAGTAGTTCTCTTTTGCTATTTTAGGGAGGAAGTCAGTTCAGGCATCTTTTTGTGTACATAGTGAGCTCACAGAAATTATTGTATGCGAATGGTATAATAACTATTGGTTGGTTTATTGTTGGTGTCTGTATTCTTGAGAGAAGCTGAATGAGTTGGGTGATACAAATACACTTTAATATGGCCAAATTCAATGTGTCCATACTTCAAAGAGAGGAATTGTATTTAGTGCAGTACTGCCAAAAGAACAGATAATTATGCAGTTCTGCAAAACAAATATAGAAGATTTGTAAGAGGGCAGATAGCGAAGAATTACTAGTGTTGAGGTCTCAGCAATGATCTGTTCATGTGGAACATCGTCGGTAGCTCAGGTTCTGTAACACATAAGAGGACAGGAATTTAAATAATAAGTAAGAGAAAGATTTCTGATCTTGTTAGGCTTTGTAAAATGGTATTTTATAGGAGGAAATTAAAGGAACTTGACATATTTTAGTTCCATGAAAAAGTCTCCGAGAAGATTAATGAAGTTGCTGCTCGTAAGTAATACATCATGGATATAATTGAGGAGGAAAGTAAAGAGCTGGTTAAGCTACAGGACAATGTTGAAATAAGAACAATGGGTATGAACAAGCTTTACCCATTGGACTCGAAGCAGAAATTAGAATTTTTCTAATCATTATATGAATCCAGTTATTGACTAACTTCTCAGTGACAACAGTAAAACCACTACACTGGTTGAAGCACAGTACATTTCTAGACTGCGTTGTTGGCTGCAGTAGCAGGAGAAGGCTCAGCAGTGCAGTGATCCCTTCTCATCCGATGTTTACACTGTGGTATGGAACATATCCCATACTTCTACTCCTTGTGGACTTTACCAGGAAAATATCCTCACCCTCAGGCCAGCCAGTGGCACCAGGTACTGGCCTGTACCCCCTATACTGTCTGGCTGCATGGTGTCCAAGGCTCTGGAAGGGAGCCTCTCCCCGGAAGAAGCTATCCTACCTCTTGGGCCCACAGTTCTTGCTGAAGGGGACTTGCTCAGAAGGGAGCAAGCTCGTGTGTGCAGGGTGTGAAAGAGTCAGCTAAACTGATACCTTTATTTTACTTAATTCTTCAGGGAGTAGGACTTAAACATAGTCACTGCTACCTACACTCGGAGATGGTGGGGTATTGATGAGGGTTTTTACTGTAGGTGTAACAAAATCAAGAAGCTTGCAGCTGAAATATTAAAATGGGAAGAAAGACACATTTTTAACACCTATTGTAATTCAGGTTGTTCTAGCTTATCAAGGAAAGTGGTAAATACTCCATCACATGGAGGCTTTACACTAAGATTGCCTGTCTCTCTAAAAAATGTGCTCTAACTCATCTATGGATTTATTGAGTTAAATACAGGAATCTCGAGACAGAATCCTCTGGCCTCTGTTATTTGGGAGGTCAGAATCACAGATCTTAATGTTCTCTTTTGGCCTTTAAAACCCATGAATCAAGTAAAAATCTGAATGTAAAAAAACACTGCAATTTTTTAGTTTTACCACTTTGCATTTTGCTTGGTACTGGAACAGCTGACATTATTAGGTAGCATGTTACCAAAGAAGCTGTTCACGTGTTTAATTCTTTGTGCTCTAAAGATGTGATCATTACCACAAACTGAAATGCGTAGTTATTTAACAAAAAAATATAATTAAAAAATTGCTGACTCCAAAGTGTAGAAAACCAGACTTTTTTCTGAAGGCTTCAGAAGGTGACAGTATCTCAGCTTTTCAGGTTTTTTTTATCCTCCTCTTGGTACTCAAATAATCCCTTCAGATTTGGCTGCTACTCAACAAAATTATCATTTTGTAGTAAAAAGTAGAATATGTCAAGGTCAGTAGTGTTTTAGTAACAACTACCATTGATCCTCGCTTATATCTTAATGCAATTACAGTATCTTTGTTTTGCTTTGCTTTTTTTCATTAAAAATTCTTCCATGCTGAGGTGTCTTGATGTAATTGAAGGACAAAAACTACTCAGTAGAAAAACAAGGCGTATGCTTGATTTTTTGTTTGTTTTGTATTTTTATTGAAAGTACTGAACATGTATAACTTGGATTTTCCACAGTAGGAATTGTGAATGCTTATCATCCTGTAAATTAGGCTTGTATCAGAATCTGAATTTTGACTCAGCAGACGTTGCTTTTACCATAATGTGATCCTGCAGAATTCACAATCACCAAACAGTCAGAGAAGAGCCTGGCCAGTCAAGCACAGCTTTCCTAATCCAAGTGGAAGGAGAGCACTGTGTGTGAGGTCTGTGCTTATACAGGCTACTCTCTCTTCCAGGGCAGTTATCAGTATGTGAAGCAAGGCGGGGAGCTTGCTGAGGGGAGGATTTTCATCTGACTTTGTATGACTTGCAGTGGTAAATTTAGTATTACACACTTTCTCCTAGAAAAGAGCTCTGACTTTGCCAAATCTGCTTTCTGGCAATAAACCATGAGGCCATGCAATCAGCTGCATTAGCAGCTTGGAGGTGTAGGTCTAAGAACTGGATGACGTAGAACGGGCTCTTACGAGTAAACAAAAACCCCCTACCTTTATACCTTGTTGTAGTCTTTTATCTTATTTTGAGGTGAATATTCTTGAGTATATTCTAGTAAACTTCAAATATATGCATCACTTACTAGAATGTTTTGCGTTTCAATTTTATGGTTACAGCACACAGAATTAAAGTTTAAGAAGAATTGTTCTGTTTATAGGTGGTTGAGCTGAAGCCCGGTGGAAAAGACATTCCTGTTACCAGCGCTAACCGAATCGCGTACATCCATCTAGTGGCAGACTACAGGTTAAACAAGCAAATTCGGCAGCATTGCCTTGCTTTCCGTCAGGGACTGGCCAATGTTGTGAATCTTGAATGGCTTCGAATGTTTGATCAACAGGAAATACAGGTAATTCTGCCTAAAACTGCAGAAAACAATTGCTTTAAACAGAAATAAATGCTAATTTTTGCCTGTAATATAATTGTCTAACTTCCTTCACTATTAGGTTTTGATTTCTGGTGCCCAGGTTCCTATTAGTTTGGATGACCTTAAATCTTTCACAAACTATTCAGGTAAGTATGTTTTACTTAAATGAAAAATGTATTATGACTGACTCAGGAATAAATAAACTTGCTTTTTATCCCAGCTTTTAAATAAAAGTTGTCAGGTCGTTCTTGTTAACTTTGGCCAAAATCTATAGAGATTGGAATTTCAGAAGACTGGGTAAAATTACAACCTAATTCTATAAATGCTGGGAGATACAGGTATGCAGTTTATTTTATTTGTACAGTTAAATGCAAGTTTGTAGCCAGATAATTAGAGAACATGTAATTCTCTTTCTAAATGGACGTTAGTTTATGTTGTGTCTGGTTGCCCTGAAAGTAAGTCTGCAAATGACTTCGGGATGGTTGTTTCTACCGCTGCATTCAGATATTTACCATTTCTCAGGCAGCCTGAAGAGAGAGCTCATATTTCTTTTCCTTGTGAGAAATACGAGGTATCTTCATTTTTCCCTGCATTTATCATGAATGTGATCAAAAAGTAGCTACTATATAATCAGTTCACATCTGAGCTTACCTCAAGGTAAGTCGATTAATTAAAAAAACATCCTGAGTCTTGCAGACTTTGCAAACTCTTGGAGTAAAAGGCAGTAATCCAAAGTTACTACGTAAATGCTAAACTAAATAAAGTTAATTTTCAAATAAGGAAATAGGATTCAGTGAAGAAAACTGCAGTTAAGAAGCTGAGGGAGATAGTAGCTGTAGGTAAGCAATGAACGAGAAACTCAAAATGGCAGTGATCAAAGAGATCTGTAGATACTGGAAGTCAGCAGTGTAAGCCTGCTGGTTTTAATATTTTCCCCGAGCTTTTCAAGATTGATGCTTGTTTTCTGAATAATTTATTTCTTACATAAAACTATTCTACCTATGAATCATTTAAATCTCATTGTAGGTGGCTACACAGCAGACCACCCTGTAATTAAAATATTCTGGAGAGTTGTAGAAAGCTTCACTGATGAAGAGAAACGCAAACTACTGAAGTTTGTAACAAGCTGCTCTCGACCGCCTCTTCTGGGGTTTAAGGTACATGTCAAGTTTCTGTAAATATTACAGATTATGATACAAGCTTTTCTTGTCTATAGCCATTTACAACTTGAGAAGAATATTCCTCTGTGGCTACAGAAACAGCTTCAGTGTTTGCACTTGCAGGTATTATGAGTATAGTTGTAAAATATTTCATGAAATGTCGTTCTGTTGTTTTCTATTTTAACTGCAAAATTTGGTAAGCCTAAAACCACATTGGTTAGAGTGATTACTCTTTGTCATGGAAGATCCTTGCTGCCGTTTCACGTTGCTATACAGGAGCAGTGTTGCTCCCAGTTTCAAGGAACAGGTTGAGTTAAGAATGATGTCTTTTAAATCAGGCAGAAGAGGATTTAGGATATAAAAGCAGCTATTAAATTTAAACCTCTTAAATTAACCATTTGAAGTGGGAGATGTGTTGTTTCCTTCTAATTACCATTTATCTGCTTATGGAGTCACAGCTCATCAACTTTTGAATCTAAATATTTAGCTGCTGTCTTTAGATTGCTATTTACAGTAAAGCTTAAGTATGAAGAAAACTTCAGTGTACTGCTTATAAAATTAAAGAGAGGACGAGGCAAGCTGAAGACATTTTGAAATTAAATTCTGGGGATGTTCTGCCCATGAGTTTCAGTTGGGCTGCAAAATTCTGTCTAAGAACCGACCATGGTCTTAATTTCCCCTAAAACGTAGGAACATTCAGTGCTTCTCTGTAAGAAAATAAAAGAATAAATTGCTCCATAGCAACACCATCACCTTTAGTACAGTGGTCAACAGCGTGTTTAGTATTGTAAACAGGATGTACTATTTAGTAAAATTAATACAAAGGTGGGTTTATGTGGAACATAAACACAGGCATTGCATCATCCACTTGCTTACAAGTAAGGAGAAAATTCATTGCTAAACAAAATTTGGGTACCTGTACTTAGTAATTTTCATGTTATAAGGTAATGTGATACAATATTTAATTAGTAGTGGATAGTAACTAATTTCCTACATTTATTACATAAAATAGGTAGATGAACCCGTAAGAAATGAATGCAGGTATCGTGTGAGTCCTGAAGGTTTATTAGCTGTTTCGTAAAATAAATGGTTTTGAATGAACATTTTCTCATTATAGAAGTCCTTCAGGGACAGACACTAACTTTTTATATAGGAACAAGGAATTCAGATATACCTAATAGGCTGGAGATGGAAACAACATATTTGGAATTTTGTACAGTTTTTTCTTGAATCATACTGTGAAAGTTCATTCTGGTGGGGGTTTTTTTGGTTTGTTTGTTGTTTCTTTTTTTTTTTTTTGGGGGTGTGTGTGTGTGCAGGGGGAGCGTGTTTATTCGGCATTTAAAAAATTAGTTAGAAGACAAATGCTAGAAGAATTTCTTCTCGGCTATAGGAATTGGGCCCTTTCCTGTAACGTGTCCTGCAGGTGACACATGATAAAGACGTCAGAAGTAAAAAATGAAACAACCCCCCTCCCCCACCTTCCTCTTGCACAGACACACACCTTAGATGTTTGTAGTACTTCCCACTGTTTTTCTTCTTCAAGCTTTTGATGATTTACTTTTCTCATAAAAACAGTTTTCCCCTGGAAAACAGGCAAGACGACACTCTGATACTGAAATCACAGTGGTCTCCTTCGCACACTTTTGCCACTTGAATGATTTAAAATATATAAAAGCATATGTGAGCTGTTATACAGTAGTATGTAGGTCAGTTGTTACAGGTGAGGAAAGAATACTCCTGGTGGCTTAAACAGCTCTTTTTTTTTTAGGCTGCAGAGTGATTTTGAAGTGGAAAAGTCGTTTCTAGTGCCATATTCTGCAGGGGAGCGTGGCCCTTTTCCCTCGACTTCCATCCATCCCCTTATGCTGCAACTTCACGCTCTCTTCCCTCTTCTATCCTTTTGTTTGTTTTCCTGTTTCTTCCTAGGCCGATAGGTGTGTGCAGCATTGCCATTGCAGCGTGTCATCATTTAAACCTCCCTTTGGTGCAGTTGTTCTGTAAACCTCAGTGCAGTCGTATGCTCCAGCTGCTGTAGCAAGTGCTGCGTGGTTGCTGGTAGCACGTGGATGGGCACTGTATCCTCCACCTTCAATATCTGTCATCTGTAGCTCAGGCACCTAAGAGAGGAATGAGCACTTTCAGTTGGTAATTTGTCTGACTGTTGTACACGTCTGCTTCAGGATGAAATGAATTGTGTCTTAGATCCCACAAAACATACTAGCTAGGTCCCCTTGAACAGTAGAGAGAGCCTGGGGTGATGAGATGTGGATATGGAGACAGCGGAGATGGCTGGTTAATCACATGAATCCTATCTAGGGTATTCGTTGATTGATTTGTGCGATTGGTTATTTAAAAGCCTGCAAGCATTGCTCTTAAACTCTCCAAGTCTGTGTGAATATCACTGTACAGTACTCCAGCAACAAACAGGATTTTATAGGGCAGTGGGAAGAACAATTAGGAAACTGTGGGATGATAACCAAGAGAGAACAGTGCACATCAGTCATGTCATAAGGGGAGAACTGGGAAACAATTGTGTGGAAACAAAGTAAAGAGGAGTCTCCATTTGTTGTCATCCTTTTTAATTACAAGGGGAGAGCAGGAAATGTAGATGTAGCTACCCAGCTTTGAGGTTGCCAGCCTGACATTTGAAGAGATGGAGGAAGTGAATCAAAAGTCTAAAAATATTAAAGCTGACAGTGACACATTAGCAACAGGATGTAGCGAAGCTGAATGTGGAAAGTTGAAGTTTGTGTGGGTATTTGGGAGATAGGCCACAACCTGACTTTAACGTACTTGGCTAGGAAAAAATGCAAGTAAAATAGTCATCAAATTTTCAGCATGACAGCAATAAGTTAAAAGATTAATTCACTGTACAATGGACTTGCAGGCTCAGCCACATGCAACAGTCTTGGCAACGGAAAGCAGAGTGGAAAGGCCTCACTGCTGCTTTGCTGGGCAGTGCTGAGCGGGAGTTAGGTCAGTACTTGCATGGTGCTTGCAGAAGTGTTGTGTTAACATGGATTTACCAACAAAGTAGGGGGTTGCCAGGAAATGTTTGCCAGAAAAGGAAGTGGGTAACTGGTATTGTCATCAGCAGTCACATCTTGGTAGCCTGTGACAGTGTTTTGTTTAGAGCTTTGAAAATGAAGAGTGCAAAGCCCCAGGAGCGCTGACTCTTACCAGCCAAATAACTGTCTGAATATATTGATGTTGATGGTAGACATTAACACACAAGCTATCTTCAAAATTTGTTTACAGTTTCTGTATGGGTGCTACATTTTTCTGAGAGGAACACAGTTTCTGGTTCTCACTCTGAAATCTTCTGTATGCTCTCTATGGTGGGACCTTCAGGTTTTCTTAAAGTTAGCGCATCTTAATTTAAGATAAAGGAAATGTCTTGACATTCATAGCTCGTAGAAAGCACAGTCTAGCTTTGCATCATTTCAAAATTTTAAACTCTTACTGCCAGATTCAGACCTAGAATAACATTTACTAAAGCTAATTAAAGTTTAATAAGTTTAATAAATGTGATTGTTACGGACAGAAAAAAAAATAATTAAAGCATGGTTGAAAATTGTTAAGTTCCAATCAGGTCACATAATAAATTGATGATACTCTTCACTTCCAAACTATTGCAGTTTCCCGCTGCACAGTATTTAATTATGCAACAAATGGTGCCCTTGGCTTGACATTTCAATTTAGAACTTCATTTTTCCATTTTTAAAGCTAAAGTAGGGGAATTCAATTAGCATTTTGAAAGGAACACTAAAAATGCAGCATTTTAGCCATGAAATACTTTTTAAGGCCTCCATTTGAACAATAATTTAGCTTAGAATCTAATTGACCTTCTGCCTTTGGAGCTGGGATTTTTTTTTCCCAGTTTCTAAAATCAGAACTCTTTTAACTCAGGTGAGCATTTGATAAAATGAGTGAATACTTTCCTGCCAGCAAAAGCAGTGCTTTAGAGGTAACAAATAAATATCTTTTTCACTATTTTTAACTTTTTTTCTCAGAAGAAAAAAAAATCAGATTTTACTAAAACAATTATTACATACAAAATGTGTTAAAAATCGGTTCCTCAGATCAATAGTTATTACATCAGAAGAATAATCAGTCGCTGTGCACAGCTCATGTCGTGCATATGTATCATCCCAATAATAGCTGAGTGACTTTATAATCACTCAGTAAATAAACACTGAATATAATTGCTTTAAATAAAGTTAGGTCTTCATTTGGAGAATATAAAGTACCTCTTGATTCAGAGTTCTAGGACACAGTAGTGTAAATACTTGCTTAATCTCAGACATGAACAGATCCACTGAAGTCATTAGTACCATTTGTCTTGAAATTCATAAACTGTAGCCTTGCAGAAAGATTTGTTTAGACAAAAATCCCTTTAGGCCAAGAAATGCCTTTAGTGTTTTATCACGCAATTGATTTTAACAGAGAAATGGTCATTGTATATTGTGAGTAGAAGGGAAATGATGGCTTGATACTTAGCAACTTGAAGAATTTCTTTTATATGTTGGGGTATGCTAACAAATTAAAGCTCTAGAAGGAAAACATTGAAAGAGAGTGTGTTTGATCATGGTTTCTTTATTTGTTTGGGTTTTTTTTGTGGCTGTCACAAAGAAATTGATGTAGTACTATAATTTGTATTGGATCTGGTCACTCATTCATCTTTTTTTTACATAGAGCATCGCTTTGACAATCAGAGAATCTGTACATAAAATTGGCATAGCACATCACTTCATTAGCTAGAGCAAAATTATCTTTGCTGGGATTTTTGTGTATGCAGAAACAATGTCTTCCCTGCCTGGAAAGAAAAAACCAGGAAGTATAATTCTCAGAAGAGGCCTTGTCATTATACAATGACAAATATTATGTCATTCAAACACAACAAAACGTCCTTTTCCATCTACCTCTGTTACTGCTAGTGGGCTGTAGTCCCCTGTGTTCAGCGTGTGTTTCACTGTCAGAGAACTGCAGTGTAGCAGGAACCCAGCCTTTTCCTGTTCCTACAGGCTTTGCAAGGGGAGTCCGAAGTTGTGAATCCCAGTTGTTTCTCCCAAATACAACAAAAAATTTCTTGCACGCTTCTGTACTTTTTCCATTTTGTGTTTCATTGTCTCTGTAGCATCATAGATTTGCAGAATAGAGTGTATAAACAATAGCAAATTATTATTTTTTCATTAGAACCAGATAAATTGCTTTGTGTTTTGCAAATTAATGGATCTTGATGGGGACAAGGTAGAGGAAGGGACTACACAGTTCAAGAGTGCTTTTGGGGCCATCAGGAACAAAAGAAAATGACATTTGAATATGTTATTGTGACAGATTTTAATCTAATGATTTATTTCTAGAAATCTGTGCCAGCTGTTACAGGGTAGGTTTTGGCTTGTATGTATTTTTTGGTAAGTGTTTTCCTGTTGCATTTTTCAGGAGTTATATCCTGCGTTTTGCATTCACAATGGAGGATCTGATTTAGACAGGCTACCTACTGCCAGTACCTGCATGAACTTGCTGAAGCTTCCCGAGTTTTATGATGAAAATCTTATGCGAAGCAAGCTTCTTTATGCCATTGAATGTGCTGCTGGATTTGAACTCAGCTGAGTTGAACTGATGCTTATTTGGACGACCTGCAGAGGAACTAACCAGTGCCTACTCTATAAGCAGCACCCACACCCAAGCAGTTTTAAGGGAATTGTGTCTAGATTTCTGCAGTTCTTGTGTCTTATCAAATGTCCTCCAATAGGTTTCATTTTTAAACACGATTTCTTAGTTAGCTTTCGTTAATTAATATTACATTGACACTGCTTTATGATTCAAAACAATGAATGCCGTGTGCAGTGTGGCTGTTTTCTGTGTTTATGCGAAGAAAGAGGACATTTAAAGAACAGTGACATCTCAGTGAAATGAACCAAAGATGAAGCTTTGGCTTTGTGCTGTTCAAACATAAATAATTTCACAAACTGGCAATAAAGTTGTGTACCATGCAGCACATTGGGATGAGACGGGGCTAACATCCTGTAATTAATCTTTTAGATGGAAGTGAAGCAGATGTTTGCGGATATCCCAGAGCTGGGAGGATGAAAATGCTCATTACCGATAACCTAACGTCTTTACTTACGTTGTAGAATTGTTTACAAATCATAGTTTTGCAGAACTGATTTTGTTTTATACTACCTTCCCTCAAGATGGTAGGCACTGAGATAAAACATTTATAGTATTCTGTTTGTGCTTTCTGAAATACCTTGGAGAAATTGGATTCGCATTATTTTAAGTTCAACCTTCAGCTGCGTCATTATCACTTGAACGCTGTCATAAATGGATGTGACTATCCATGTTTCCTCTGTTCTCTTTCTGTCTTTTCTGCCTGTACAGATTTTTTTTTTCAATGTATCAGACTTCTATTGCATAAACAGTACATACAGAAGTCATCACTTTGGAAAAATATACATGTAATAACTATTAAAATTATTTGAACCAAAGTTATCAGGCTTTATCTTTTATATTTGAAGCCTGTGGTATTCACATTCCTTTTCCCTAGAATTTCTTTTCATCTTAAATACCATATCTGTGCCGTAGACACTAGTCAAATTCATTATTTTTTTGTGATTAAACAGCTTCTATATCCATCTGCCTGCAGTATTTCTGCTAACAAAAGTAGGTGGGGATATGCTGCTTAATATAATCCGATAGATGGGGAAAAAATTGCTTTCATATGGAAGGAACTGATCCTCTCGTAGTAGGCACATCGTTGGGTATTTGTATGCAAACTGCAGTCAATTGAAAAGAGGAACTATAGTTCAAACTGTTAAGATTCGTAAGTGCATCCCTCTGAACTTTAGTTTTATGTTTTAAATCATCAAAATTTACAATCAAATTTGTATTCATCTCTTATGCAAAAAACTATTTTGCTGTTACTGGAAACTCTGTTGGATTTCATATTTAATACACAGTAACCAGCAATATCCTTTTAAAGGTAGGGAAGCTGAGTGATTTTGAGATGTTTACTAGTAACCATATAAAAATGTATAATTTCTTAATTTGGGTAATAAATGAAGTGTTAAAATACTATTTGTAGTCTTGATGTACAGAAATAAAATGATTGGTTTTCTTTTTGGTTTTTGCTTTAGGCTTTTTATTTATGTTAAATGTTACATACCCAACCTATTCTTTATCCCCAAATTCTTTTCTTGTATATTTTTCTACATAAATTATGGAACTTGTAAAGAAGTTGAAAAAGAGATCAGTAATAGTGGAACTGCCTCCTCCTAATTGCAAAACCTGAACACTTCTTTTAGATAGCATTATTTATTTTAGAACCTAATGCTTTAAATATTTTGAAATTATTTTTCAACTCCATTATTTTGCTATATTGGGTAGTGTTGTATCTGTATTTTGTAAAATTAAATTTAAATTTTCTATTGAATATTCATATTTTGAAGACGGTGTTGGAGTCATGCCAACTAATCGTGACCGGTAAAGTACGCTTTCTGCTTTGGCAAAAGGAGACAGAGCTCAGTATTCCTGCCCACCGCCAGGAACGCAGGTTCACGAGAGAGGGGTAGGCTGGGGGGAAGTGCCAGCTGCAGAGAGGTGTGGTCACGGAATTGCAAGAATCACACAGCTGCAGGAAACTTCAGAAGAGAACTTGAGTTTGCTGAAAATACTCTTGACTCTCTGTTTCTTCAGTATGTAGTACTTGGTGATCTCGTTTTGTATATTCTGTACATTAAGTATGAAATTCTGCCGTACTGGAGCCAGTGGGGTTGCAGCCTAGATTTCACTCTGCGGGCGGTCAGTTGAAAATCTGCGCTGTGGCAGCTTTACACCACCTCCAGTATCCAGACTGCAATGAGAAGAGGGCAGGGCTTTCCTTTGGCAACCAGTGCTTTTAATTCTGACTGTCGGCTGTTTTCTTATAGTCAGGATGAAGCACGAGTCCCTGCTTTTCAGTGATCTATTGCTGGATATTTTAAGGAGCAGGCGATAAAGGTATGACAAATAGTATAGGTATAGTTAGTCATGTCCTGAGGAGCTAAGTGGTCTAAATGATCTCTCATAGCTCTTATGTAGCAAGAATTGTTTATATATGAAAATGGATTTTTTTTGTTTTTTAAAAGCAGAGCAAACTCTCTCCCAGTTGTGATGCTCCTGGAGTTTAGGTAGGCAGAGCCAGGCAGCACTCTGCATGCAAGTAACCTGAAATATTATTTAGATTTTGATCATCAGAATTGTGACAGTAATAATTATGGGTTTGGAGTCTTTCTGTGCAAGACAAACCTTCCTTAAAGTCAGTTTCTGTACTTCAGTGTTTTATCCTCCTAATTCAGTATACTTGCTTTTTAAAAAATGCCAGTATTTTCTGTTTGGTTTTTGTTTTCAAATATTTTTTTTTACAATTTTGTAAACTCTTTTAAAAGCATTTTTGTCAAGGTTTATCTTTATGATGGAAGAGGTCACAAATTCTTCATCTCTCAAAAGTTAAATGGCATAAAAGCAGAATAAAAAAAATAAAATTAGCACTTGGTCTGTTTATCTCGGTGACAATTTTCCCGGATGTGGGTTTAGTCCTACTAGCTGGATTAAAAAAAACCCAAACAACAACAAAACCAGGAAATGATTGGCCTTCTTCCTTAATCTCAGTTGTCTTCCATCATGGCCTGGAAAGCCAGAGTTGAATAAATTTCACGAAACTCGTATTTTTTTAGGGAGAATTTATGCCTACAAAAGAGGAAAGATTTGGCTCTAAGTTTCATGCGTAAATACCGAGCCGACAGAAGTTTGATTTGAACAAGAAGGATATCTTCAGTTATTTTTATGTGGGGTGTTCCATAATTAAAAAAAAAATGAGCTTCCTGATGCTATTAGTAGCAATGTGAACGGGGTTTTTTGGCATCACTTGAGTAATCTTGCACAAACATCCTAATTTGATCTATAAAGGCGTTTGGAATTCAAAGAAAACACTCTAAGGAGTGCAGTGAGCTCATGCTAAATTTCGGTTTAAACCAAAAACTATTTGCTAAATGCCAGTGAGACAGCACATGCTCTTTTCACCACTGAAAAATAGTACAGCACAGAAACAAAAAGGAAAAAAACAAGAGAGCTGTTCTTGGAATGTTTTGTTGGAGCTGTAATTTTATTTGTATTTATAATTATATGCAAAAACTTCAAAACATTTGCTCATATACATGAATCTGTGTTAATAATGGTTTGTGATGTAAATGCTTGTTACTATTTTTTTTTCATGATGCTTTGCCTGTCAGTGAAGGAGAGAAGAAATGGTCTGTAAAACTGATCAGGATATCTATATTTTTATTGACTTCTGCTTTTGTGAATAAAATAATTTGAGTTTTCTTGAAACTTTGCAGAAACACTCTCTTCTTTCATTTTTTGCAGTAAATTTGACATTCTCCCGCTAAAGATTGATGGTGCTGAATAGGTTCTAAAAGGGAAGCTAATATTAACTGTTCGTTGGTGTTGAAGTTACCACTGCTCCTGGCAGATTTGGAACTTCGATTTCCGAGCTCTGAAGTTCCTGCTCTGTCAGTCAAACTGCAGCTAAAAGCTTTAGCTTTGTTTCGGTGTGTCTTTCAAACAGCGTAGCTGAGATCACCGATGTCCTTTGAAAAACTTCTGCAGAATCTTTGGAAAGAACAAAACTCCCTCCTTGGATAAAAGTACGAGAAGTTGTAATTCATACTGCAGAATGCCACTCTGTCAGCAAACACTTATAAACACATCTCTTTCACATTCTCTAATTTTAGCATGTATGTGGGCCACTGAAGGTATAATTTATTTTTTATCTCCTTTGATAAATAGAATTATCTGCTTCCCTTTTCTATTACTTTCACTGATAAATACACTTTTGGTTCCATGATAGCATTTATAAAGTTAGTATTGTGCGTGTTTATTTTGGGATACTTCCAAATATTTATGCTTCAGCTTATCTGCCAGTAAAAATGTAAACAGAAAATTAAAGAAAACTCCTCTTGTAGGAGGGTAGTTCATAGCACGAATAGAACACAAACGCCCAGATATTTGGCCTATGCTTCAGTATGTATCTGGTACTCTGGAAAGCTCACAAAATTTCTGATATGTGTAGAGAGACAACGCAAGGCAAAAAGTGATGATTAAGTTACACCGTTTTAATCCATTTCAAAGAAAATGAAATAGTTGAGGTCAGCAGGAATGTCTGGAGATCACTTGGTCCAACCCTCGGCTCAAATCAGGGTCACTCAGAACCTCGCCCCATGGAGTTTTGAATGTCTCTGTGGATGGAGACTCCACAACCTCTCTGGGCAACTTGTTCCAGTGTTCTATCACCTTTACAATAAAATATTATTAATCAGGTTTCAACACAATTTCTCATATTCCAGTTTGTGCCTGTCGCCTCTTGTCCTGTGACTGGGCAGTACAAAGAGGAATCTGAGCCTTCTCCAGGCTGATCCCAGATCTCTCAGCCTCTCCTCACGTGACTGATGCTCCAAAACCTTAATCGTATTTGTGGTCCTGCACTGGACTCTCCAGCATGTCCATCTCTCTTTCATACTGGGGAGCCCAGAACTGGACCCAGCACTCCANCTGTCGCCTCTTGTCCTGTGACTGGGCAGTACAAAGAGGAATCTGAGCCTTCTCCAGGCTGATCCCAGATCTCTCAGCCTCTCCTCACGTGACTGATGCTCCAAAACCTTAATCGTATTTGTGGTCCTGCACTGGACTCTCCAGCATGTCCATCTCTCTTTCATACTGGGGAGCCCAGAACTGGACCCAGCACTCCAGATGTGCCCCACCAGTGCTGTACAAAGAAGGACCACCTCCCTCAGCCTGCTGGCAATGCTCTTCCTCATAATGGCCAGGGTGCTGTTGGCCACCTTTGCTGCAAGGGCACTTTTCTGGCTCATCTTCCAACTTGCCCACCAGAAACCCCAAGTCCTTTTCTGCTGAGCTGCTTTCAGCCGACTGGCCTCCAGCCTGCACTGCTGCATGGGTTTACTCCTCGCTGGGTGGAGAACTCTGGACAGAATTAGCTGAGTACTCAAGTTTTGAGTCATATTTCTTAGTTTCACGACTTTTTTCTTTACTGGGCTGTTTGCTGTAGAAGATGTTTGACTTTTCATTTTTGCTATCTCGAGACAGTACTTTTTTGAAAACAAAGTTCCTGGCTCAGCTTTACTCCATCTGACTGTCAGTGTCAGTGATTCATTCACAAGGGCTATACGTCTTAGAAAAGCTGCGAGTTTTGAGGTATATGGAAATTCATTCCAAGAATAATGCTGTCATGTCTCTGGAATAAAGAATAAAAGTAGAGAATTTCCCTAAGAAACAATAGAAGACATTCAGCTGTGTTCTGCGTAGACAGGGCTTTGTTGTCCCCACATAGGTGGCTGGGCAAGACCCAAGTGAACAATTCGCAGCACCAACAACTGTTCTTACAGATTTTCCCCCACATTTAGCTACTTATAATACATATCAAGTGTGATCTTGTTTCCTGTGCAGATTAGAAATAGAAACTGCTGTCTACAATTAAGTTTAATGTCCCTTGTAAGCACCCCATATAATGCAGGAAGTTTATTTTTATTATAGTAAATGAGTAGGGAAAAGATGGGAAATAAGATGTACAGGTATGCAGAGAAAAATCTAGACAGCACAAAACCACCTAGCACTTAGAAGGGTGTCTAATTTTAATTTGGTAAAAGTACATTTTGAAGTTATTCTGACAAAGCAAGCTGACTTCAGGATTTGCAGCCTTCAAAATGAAGTTCTATTTTCTCTTGGATATTGCCTTGCACTGTCACGCTACCTTTGACTCCTATCGGATGTAAACTCCTACAGCATTCATTTCTCTCTGACTTACTTCTTCAGTGAACACAGTGGCATCTTCAAAATACCTTTTGAGGAACGTTACGTGATTGGGGACCGAGTGTACTACGCTATTTCTCTTCATCGCCGCATGCCTGTAGATGTCTGTAATTGTTAATAAATGGCACTTAACCAGGTAAAGGTTGGATTTAAGATTTTGGGGCTTTGCTTTTTCAACTTCCACTGCTGCTTTGTCTTTTCAAGGATTTTGCAAATCCGTTGGCAACCACAAAATAAGACTCAGTAAAAACTGAGGTCTCAATTATTTTCTCCATTTTTTATAGATGCTAAGCATCGATACAAAAGCCGTGGGACTAATGCTGAATGTTAAATCACCTCAATGTGTACTCACATCTTCCAAACGCGCAATTTGTTGGACAAACTCCTGTAATTTGGCTGTCTACTGCCAAGGCTGGGTAGCCCAGTGCTAGGTACAAACCAGCAAAGCACGTCGGACAGGAGAAACATGGGAATTCTAACTGGTGCCACGGGACTGCTTGTACATAAAGGCACGTAGAGGTGTCCTACGGGCTTGATCTCATGCTGTCAAGGGGTGAAGTTTTCTCATGTGATGGTTAAATCATTGCTACATTTTATTGCTGGAATAGCTGCTCTCCAGCCTGGGACTAATTTTACCTGTCCACAGCTCTGTAAAAAACATAGACTTTGCAGTGTTTGTTAATGTATTTATAGGAACAGCTTGTTCAAATGTCCTACTATATTTAAGATCATTCTTTCCTGCATTCCCAGAGCAGCTGTTAGTTCATTCTGTGTAACATTTGCCTGAAAAGTAGTTTTGCATTATTTCTATTTTATTCTCTGTTCATAGTTACACATAGCTCTTGATTGCTGAAGAAGGAAACAGGCATTCACCAGATGGTGTTATTCCAGATCATCTTGCTACTTCTGCTTACCCAAATGTTAGATCTAGGAAAAGCATCTCTCATCAGTTGCTATGTAGTTTTGCTGCATGTTGTCAAACACACCTTCTGAAGAAATTAGTTCCTGCTAGCCTTTGTATCTTTAATTAAGAATAATTCTTTTCATTATGGCTCTGCTAACTGTTTTTCTTTTTCCCCTCTGCGCTTTCAGGCAAACAGCAGCAGAGCTCAAAGTTCTGCAGAGATGATGAAAAATGACACAGAATTAACTAATATTTGGCACTATTTGGCACTGGCATATGGATAAGAAAGCATATCCCTGATCAAGTTAATGAACGTAACTGCTGATCAAGCTGTCCTTGCAAAGAATAAGCACTTGCCGTAAGCTGTGAGATCTTCTGAGGGCCCCCAACAGCAGTTAGGTTGTTGCCTGCACACCCCAAATAATCAGTAGAATACACCTGATACTTCACGAGGAATTGCCAAACCCCCGGCTATCCTGAAATGCTTCAACCACTTTCAAAAGCATCTGCTTGGCTCGAGCTTTTGGTGACAGAGGAGTCCAGAAAAACTTGCAGCCTCGTGATTACCTGAGAACCTTTGTACTGATGAAAACTGAGGTTGTGCTCGGCAGAAAAACCCTGGAGAATGCTAATGAAAATTGGTTATTTTGTGCTTTTAATGCTCCTACTTAGAGTTTTAAACATTAGGTGTATTGCCCATATTTCAAGTCTAATTGTTTCTGATAAGCTATCAGCAAAAAGTTAATGCTTATATTTAATTAAGTGGCACTTTCCAGAATTACTTTGCCAGTAGTACTATAATTAAATGACGCGAGAACAGTCTTTGATACATATGCTCATATTCTTTGCTAATACTGAAAATAGAATCTGTAAATCTGTAAATAGAAAAACTGGATGCATTAAGCAGCAGGCCAGAGCGGCAGGCCAGGAAGGCTGCAGCCATTACCACATTAAGGGGACTAATATTAATACCTCTCTAATGCAGCATTTTCAAGCATTTCTTGTGTTCTGATGGGCTTTTCATAATTGACCTCCATAAGTCATAAAAAATGGTTAAAAAAAAGAATCTGGGAACTATGTGAATTGCTAATACCTCCTGGAATGCTGCCACATTATTTCCATCATTAGGTTATAGCTACCCGTTAGGTCTGAATTCATCTCACTTAACTTCAGCCATCTGTAAGGTGGCTGTCGAGGCACTTCCGATTAAAGAGAGGCGACCCAGAGACAGCTCCAGAGGCTGGTTCTTTCTTTACTAAAATACATCTCCAAAGTGGGTGGAATAAATCATGCCCTGGAGGTGCCACCTCCTTCTCTCTCTCTTCATAGTCGGAGGCCTTAAACTAGATGCTTAACTTTTAGGCAGCTGAAGTTACCTGAAGTGAAACCAGACCTTTGCCTCCTGTACCCAGGTGAGAGCTGGCAATTCTTGAACAAGGAAGATCCTTCAATAACAGAGTTTATTCTGACTTACGACTCAGCACTTGGAGACCAGCCCAGGTCTGCCTGGATCTTTGACACCTGTGGCAGATCTACGAGCAGAGGCCTGCGTACGGCCAAGGACACAGTGAGCAGAGCACGCAGAAACAGGAACGCAGATATCGATACGGATGGAACGAAGAGGAACTGGTTCAATATAAACATGGAACACGAAAACAGCTTCACGTGCTTATCTTGGTGGGAACTGAATGAGGCGACTGGGTTAGTGATCTGAAATATGTGTTTACTTGCCTAGCAGGTGCATGGAAAGTTTTAGAGCTCGGGTATAAAAGCCGAGGCTTGAGAAGCAATAAACGATTTCGCACTCATCACAGCCGCAGTCCGTGCCTTCGTACACCACAGACACCAGCTTTGACAGACCCACCAGCCTTTATCAGCTTCTGTTATTGGAATGTTGGTCCTCTGCCAGCAACAGCAGATCTAATGCTATTTAACGCAACATTCCAGGCTTTTGCTGCAAGCAGCTAGCCATGAAAACATGGGATGCTTTTACTTTGTACTTTTGCAAATTCCTTTGAAGAAGATTTTCTGAATCTAAAAGCTTTTCTGTTTTATTAGTCCTATAAGTAGATCTAATAAACATGTTACCTCTTTCTATGAGTCCTGCCTCTAAAATCCTTCCCATGACATTACCTCTGATGAGGAGGCAGGTGGTTTTGGCTCTTTACATTATGCAGTTCCTCCTCCTTTTATTTATCAGTGTTAACTTTCTACACAGAGACCACAAGATCCTTCTGTTGCATAGAAAACTCTGGAATGGGCAGTTCTCATTTAGGGACTTTCAAACTATTGTAAGACGTCTAAATATAATTAACGCTGAAGCTTAAAAATAATTCTGAGAAATCCTAACTGAAATGAGCGTGACTGAATATACAGATAAAATTGAACTATGGGTCAGAAGAATTTTAATGAATTCTTGGGGAACCAGTCAGTCCTGTCCTGTGGTACCTGGACTATGTAACTTGGATGAGAGAAAGGGGGGTAAAAAGGTGGTTCAGCAGTACACGATTAGCGTTACGAACATTGTTTATGAGAATGCTACTAGTAAAAGCAAAGTAATCGTAGCCCTGATATCCATTTTCAGTGGCTCTTTGGGTGATCTGGGAGAAGCAGAGACCTTGCCTGGACACAAATAGATTAGATGACATTAGCCTAAAAAACCTTAGACGCTGAGGTGACCCTCTGAAGACCCGACGGGGTAAAATGTGGGTGTGCTGCCAAACTGGGCTGAGGCAACAAGCGCACTGGGCAGAGCGGCGTGAAAGCAGCATTTCCTTCACTGCTCAACAGCAAGCCACGTTCTTCTGATCAGAAAACAAACAGAAGCCAGGAAAACAAGGCCATGAATGTGTACGTTTTCAAAACTAGCCTTGAATTTATGTTTTTCTGTTTTTCTGATAAATTCTACAGGAAGCTGAGCAAAAGGGATAAAAAGCTGTCACTGTGCATGGTTTTGTCCTGTTAGTCTTGTGCTCCCAAAATGACTGTTCACATGTAACCCGCTTCCCCGCACGAAAAAACGTCGAGGCTTAAACCTTGTCAAGATGACTTCCAATGGAGTGCTTGGTCATTGACCAACAAGGGGAGCTTGAATCACAGGTGGGAAGCGGAGACTTCTTCTATGGGAGGAGCTGAGCAGTCTGATGGACACTGTGTTAGAGGCAACCTCAGCCTGGAGCCTCTGGAGTTATTTCTCTCAGCTCTTAAGACCTTGAGATAGAAATAGAACGCTGTAATTCCATACAAAATTATGCTGCTTTGCCACTGTTGTTCCACCTGCGTGGATAAATAGAAGATTTTATGGTCAGCATCCATCATGGCATAACTTTAATATAAAATCTTTTCTGTAAACAATTAAAGCAACTGCCTTGTGCTACCTGCAGCATGTTTACCACAGGTGAGATTTTTAAAAGAATGAAGACATTTCATAGTTCATTCTCACCTGTCATCAGTTATGAACGGTTGAGCAAAAAAACTCTTCACATCAAGAAATTTTTAAAAGCATTAAATAAAAATTTTATATGATCTCCCAAGCTACACAGTACTGACCCGCTGCTTGCTTTTGCACTTGCCAGGCTGGGAATCCTCTGAGGTTTGCAGCCATAACTTTTACAAAGAGCCAGTCTAGTCTTTTTTTTTTTCCAGGTGGATCAACAACTTGGACTTCACAGCTCCGTGCTGATGAGAAACTAATAATAGTGCTAGGTGTCTCTCTGCTGTAATTTTAATGACTTGTTTCCATGACCACAATTTAGCATCAAATCTCATGGAACAGTATTTCTTTTGAAGCTTGTATTTCCCCCAAAGCACCAAGCCTATACTTTTCTTAGGGCTGTCCTACTACTTGCCTTGCTGATTTTTATTAGGTTTTCCTCTGTCTTATTCCAAGCTTGCTTTTTTCTTTTTGAACTGTTCCCACTCCCACATAAACACCTCCAAATTAATGAGTAGCCTTTCAATTGACTTTGTTTGGGGAGCACATGCTTTAGGTGTGGAAAGCCTCTAATTTCACCTTGGTGATCTATAAATCAATGCATCCTCCAACTTTTTAATAAAGGGCAAGAAATGTAATTTTACAGCAATTTAAATCATGGACAAAGTCCAAATTTTTAAAATAGAATAATAACTTGGCTGCTTACGCTTTGCTCCCAGCCATGACACTCGGAAAACCACATACTCAAATATAACCCAAAGGATGCTTAAAATACACTGGAACAGCAGAAGGAATCTGTTCAGGTGCCAGCTGGAAAACGATGGCTCTGCCTGAAAAGAATTATCCGTGAGGGTTTCCATTTTTGAGACTAAAATA
>VWZL01006771.1:800333-827966 GCA_013396915.1 Stercorarius parasiticus
CCCCCCCGATAGAAGTAGTTCAGTTAAATTCAGTTCTGTGTTTATTATCTCAGTGGGGTTAGAAGTAAGGTTTGCAGTGGTTGAAGGTGGTAGTGGTCAGGTGTTTAGAACTCGCAGTTGCCAAGTTCCAAGCTGAGTTGAAGACTGTCGCTGGCAGGTAAAGAACATAGTTTGTCGTCAGTATTTGCTAGACTTCTGAGAGGGCGGGAGTTGGGAAGTGAAGTTATTTATGAGCAGCGTTGCTGTTTGTAGCAACACACTTTATGCTGTGTTATGGTTTTATTGTTAGAGCTCTTGTTGGCTGCTGAAAACCTGTGCTGTGGGCTTGAGCCATTTTAATGAAGGCATTAGAAAAGGTTATTCAAAATACTGAGTAAATTTGTTTTGAATCCTGATAATAATCAACTGCTTGTTTGGCTCTCATTTGGAAACAGTAGCATCACAGAATCTAAATTTGTAACAATGCTAACATGCAAGTGGTCAAGCTTGTGACATTGCATAGTCAGTCAGTGATCAAGCTCTGAGTTTTTAGGACGTAAAGTGTCAAAAAGTGATAAGAACAAGGTGTTGACACAGAGGGAACAGCTGGAATAGAACTAGGCTCTGTCTCTCTGGTCCTCTGAGGTTGCAGTTACTGCTGCCTGCTGACCTTAATTTTTGTTTACTCTTTGGAGAGATCCTTGTACTCTAGTTAGGAGGGATTTTATGTTCAGCTGATGATCAAGAGCCTAGTGGTTAAAGTACCATTTAGTTTTCTGGATTGTGTTGTCAAAGAAGATTTGTTTGGAGCAGTGAGTAAATGTCACAGATCTTGTCTCTGATTACTTTTCTGTGTTTTTTTGGTTTTTTTTTGTTTTAAACAGCCAAACTGCTAACTAGTGCTTAATTCTAGTCTAACTTTATTTCCTTGTCTTGGCTCTCATGCTGCCCTTTCAGTGGAAAGCAAGGAACTGTTTAAAATGGAAGATAATTTGTGATTAAATTTTCTTAAATAATCTCAGACACTGGAGAAGGAATTTAAATTGCCACTTTTACTGGCAGTAATGTTTAGTATAATAATAATTTCTCTATCTGTAAACTGCGAAGTTCCCCTCGTTCTCCATGAGATTTTTCTTTTTAGCACTTGTGCTATCTAACTGTAGCACGTTCTTACCAAAACAGATTTTCTTTCTGGTATTTTCTTCTGTCTTTACTAGATTGATGCAGTTTGCTGGTTTATCTTGGCTGGACTTTGAGGTAAAGCATGCAAGGCTTCACTCTTGTGTGACAGAATTTTTAGTTGGAGGGATAATATGTTTTGCTATTTAGTTTTTTAATAGATACATAAACTTGTTGCTACCTACCGTATTCTTTCCCGCACTAGAAATTTTGGAATGTACATGGAGAGGGGAAACAATTTACATTAAATAATTACCTCAATAATAAAGATATATGAGTTCCTAATAGTATTTGGGCTGTTCTGAGGAAAGAAATGCCTGTGTGTTTGGGTTTTTTTGAACTGTGAAACTTCCAAGACTCCTACATCGGTATAGCTGTGCTTAATGCATTGGTGCAGTTAGATCTGTGAGCTGAGGGCACGCAGGCTGAGGGTGATGACTGTGTTTTATTGTGAGTCCAGAAGCATTGAAGTTCTAGGCTGGAATTGATTGAAATGTCACACCAGCTTGAACAGACTGAGTGCAGCCACCCGTGTTAGTTGTGTTCAGCTCTTGTGCTGCTGGCTGTAGAAGATAGTGCATCTCGATCATGTCGGTACACTGGACTTCCAAACTTGAGCGGACTATCTGTTTCTTGCCATATAAATAGTGATGTTCTGAAGGCAATGCATTGCCTTAATTTTCAACTTAGTTGTGTGAGGTTTAATATTTGGTATTTTGCTCCTTAAGTAGGAAGTGCTCCATTTCTCTAATAGCATTTATAAAGAACCTTGTCAGCTGTGTCCTGAAAACATTTTGTGTCAACAGCTTTTCCTTTGCCTTGATTTGTTCCAGGAATGGAAGGATTAGTGAGAAATTACTTAGCTTTGTCAAAACTTTTTGGATCTTATATGTGATGATGGTTTATTTCAAGATAGATTTAGATTAAAATTGTAGTTGATGATACTAAACAAATTCTATTTTCTTGGTTTTTGAAGGAAATACTACATTTGAATGGATGTTAGATTTTTCTGAAGTTTAGACTTAACAGAAGCATTATTCTGCTTCTGTTTATTTAGCTGCTAGGGAAGAAATAATTCATGCATAGGAATTTCACTCCTGCAGTTATTAGTCGTAGGTTTCATCTGTTTTCTCTATTTGTTCTGAGTAAGTACTGAAATCCCCCTGATGTTAGTGAGGACTCAGCACTTAACAAGGGTCTTAGAGCTTATATAATAATTCTGAAGCCATTCATAGCTATATGGCAGCCAGTTTCTGTTAAAACTTTGTTAATTCTTTTGATTAGAATTATTTTCTGTCTAAAAATGTAGTCTGAATCCATGACAGCCTGTCATCATTGTTCTGAAAAAGAAATTGGCATTTACTTAGCATTTTTTTTTTTTCTGGTTGGCTTAAGTAAAATTATCATGAATCCAAAAACTACTTCAGGGGAAGTGTGTAGAAACCTTAAACTATTTTCTTTTCCCTGAAGGATCATCTGGTTGCATGTGATTATTTGGCTGAAACTTTCTGGACCCG
Source organism: Stercorarius parasiticus (assembly GCA_013396915.1). NCBI lineage: Eukaryota > Metazoa > Chordata > Aves > Charadriiformes > Stercorariidae > Stercorarius > Stercorarius parasiticus. Next base: position 803,009 of record VWZL01006771.1, read on the forward strand.
ATCTTTGCCAGTTGAGGATTTCACTGTTTTTAATCACTTAATCAAACACAGATCATACATTTTTTAAAATGAGTTAGGAATATTTTTACTTTCTATTAAAAAAGCCTTTTATGGTTAGTTTTAGGAGGGTACCAGTGTTCCAGACGGTTGTATGACACAATTCCAAATTTGGACACCTGAGTAGTTGTGTTCTGGAAAAATGCCCCTTTGCTTTAAGGAGAGATTGTGAATAAGTACCCCTTGATTTAAGGCATGCTCATAGATCAGGTAGATAAGCAGTAGAGTATCAGCCAAGGGTGTGAAGGTAGCCTAGTCACTGACCTACTTCCCCTTCCAGTTTTTGTTAACTAGTTTACCTGTCTTTCACAGATGAAGATTTTCTATTTCTTCTGTTTCCATTTTTGGTAGGTTAAGTGTTTTTTAGTGGTTTCTTACTTGTTGCCCTCTTCAGACTTACTGTGTGCCAGACAGTAATATAGACCAGAAAGTCCTGTAGTTCTTGCCACAGTTGTGTCTTGCTGTTCTTGGGGAGGAGAGGGATGGACAGAGTGCTTTGTAACTTCTTGCCTTGAGGAAGTGAGTGACCCTTGTACAGGTGGCTCTTTCTTTGTTGTGGGTTGTTTTTTTTTTTGTTTTGTGGCTTTTTTTTTTTTTAATGGAACACAAACTGCAAGGTAAAGCAGTCACCTTGGCTACCTTTTCCCCTGTATGAACAGCATCCTTTCATATAATAATCACTGTAGTCAAATCCACTCTGTTTTCTAGCATGGAAACAGGATGTTTGGTGTAAACAGGAGATTAAGCTAAGCTTTTTGGAATGTTCGTTTTATTAGATTCATCTCATGGGGGTGCTGTGGTAGTATTAATGTAATGAGTATAAACATTGCTATTTAAGTGCATTTTATTAACTTTAATTATATGGTAAATTTACATTTTTCCATGAAAGAATACATTTCCGAATCTGTGAAGTTAAAATGACAGCTTTTCTAAGCTTAGGTTAGTAGAAGTAAAAAAAATACTGAGGTTTTTAATATCCCTTAGTCTGTACCACAGCGTGTATATATCAGTGGGAAGAAAAGTTTAATGTTGGTGCATTATTTAAATGTATTTATCAGATTAATTAATTGCAAACTTTATACAAGGTTTCTTGCTCTGTATGATTGCACTCACCAGAATTAAGGTAACTTTCTTTTGGTTCCTTAGCATTCTTAAACTTCCTCTTATAAAGATTCTTCTGGTTTATAGTGCGGGCATTTTTATGTTAGCACTTGTACAGTGCTTGCACAGTGGACCTTTGCTAGTTCACCAAGAGGCGGCTCATGGTCTCAGCTCAGTTACGTACAGCACATCCCGGATATTGTTGTTAGAACTGACAAAGATCTCTTCATTTTATGTGGGATTTGGCCAAGATTTTGGGACTTGTATGGCTTTCTGTGTTGCTGAGTTGTACTAGGTAAAATGCACTTGATTGTTGCCTGAGTGGTGTTCCACTCTGAAGCCTTGTGGTGTGAGATTTGTCTTTTTTTGGTTAGGATGTAGGATGAGACCAGAAGGCAGTTTCTATAACCAGTATCTGTGTGTTAAAGGCAGTGGCCTCTTCAAGCCAGCGAGTGCTCCTTGAGCCACTGGTACAAATGTGTCCTGGAAGCCTTAGCAAACAGTGCTTTATGGTTGATCTTTATTTACCCTTCTTTTAGATGGGTAACTTGGAGAGATATAGGCACGTAGTTACAATTCATGGATTACATTGAAATCCACAGCTTGTGAGCAAATGAAGTGACTGAACTTCATCTGCAATTTGTTACTTTAAGACTGAAAATATTTGTGTATGTCTCTGAATTTATGGTACTGTAAACAATAAAAATCTTAGCTATATAAAAATCAAATGAGGAAATACTAGAAAACTTTGAAAGTGTGTGTGTTGCTTGGCATTCTTTGTGTGGCCCTGAATCCACAACAGTATTAATGCTAATGTAGTCTTGTTCATATTTTGAGGTAGTGTAAAATCGTATCAGGTCCAGCTGACATACTACTTTCTAATAAAACTCTTGGAATGTGAAAAATCATACTTTTTTTAGTCATAGGTTGCAATGCCAAAACATCCTCGAGTGTGTATATCATCTATTAACATACCAGAGACATCTCTAAATTGCTCAGTTGCTGTTGAGTAGGTCAGGCGCAAGCTGGAGCCAAACTGGGATTCAGAACGGGGTATTCTTCCTGTGTTGCTAGCAGGATGCAATCTTTTAGCTACGTTGTTAGAAAGCAGGCAGGTACTAGGAATTGGATAGCTGTGCAGTTTGCTTAGGATGTTGATGACTGGCTGCTTCTGTGAATTACATGAATCAGGAATTTGGAACTCCATCTCCCTCTACCCAGGTGACTGCACTAGTCACTAAGCTTGAGCTATTCGGACACTCTGTGCTGCCCTGTTGCTTCATGGCCAGAAATAGATAACTTTTTCTGACTAGGCTGACTGCAAAGGTCACGTGCCCCTTGCTGTCTGAATTCTGTCCTAACTGATCTAAGAATTTATTGTTCGGATACCTTCTTCCCTTCTGTATTTAGTTAGGTGTGCTGCTTTGTCATCCTGGCAGGCTGTGCATCTGATAACTTTTTCTCTTTTCTTTGTCATCTGATCTTATAAAAGTTTATTGCTCTCTACATGTCTGTCTTCTGTAATTCTTCTCATGCCTTTTATGTAGCTGAGCACTTTGCTGTAAAGAGAGTTTATGAGCTGTGTTTGAAGATAACTCTAAACTGACCTGACTTTGGGCTGTGCTGTAAGAGGGAGGTCCCAAGCCTGGTTATGTACTCCTTTCAGTTGTCTTGTGTCGGTACGAGCACGCAGGGCTTCTGCTCAGTAAGCCCGAACAAAGCAGACTTCTCCTGTGATGACTGAGAAATCTATAAGCTATGGAAACTTTTAGTTCACGTGAACGTTTGGATGTTTGATTTGTTCATGCTCCGAAGAAGGAGTTAGAGTAGCTGATAGCATTGTATAAACATAGAGCAAGTAACTTTAGATTTTTGCAAGCAAACAGGAAGGCTGTGTTTGTTCTTTCATCTGGAGTTTTTTTGCTTGTTTTTTCTTCTGAGACTTTGAAGATTTTCTGTAGTTGGAGGCGAGAAATCAGCTAATGTGGGCTGTCTTCCTTGTGGCTTTGGAAAAAAAACCCTCATGACTGCCTAGTTAATGAGCCTTGCTTGTGAATTTAGAGACAAATTGTTTGACGGATTTGGGGCTGAAATAAGATTTTTGTCATGTCATTTTGATTAGGACTGTTGAGTATTTCTGCTTTTCGTTTTGCAGGAAGGTATATGGTTTGCTTCTTTGAATTATATAAGTGCTTTGACCATGCAGATTCCTACTAGCCTTCAAAAAAAAATAAAATCCATAGTTTTATCAGCTGTTTTCTGTTTTGTTACAAGTTGATGGTGTTTTTTTCTTGAGTGAATGTTTTTTTTTTTTTTACTGGATGTTGAGCAAAAATCCAAGTATTTTTAAGGGCCTAAATATTAGCTGATACTGTTTCATGTTTTTTGATGTTTTACTTAAGCTGGACAAAAAAAAATCTGCAAATGAATTTTCTTAGTTTAAACATTGCTAGAACTGTTTTGCACACAAGAAAAAAGTTCCTGTGATAACTTAAATTGTAGCAGTGCAGTTCATACTTTGTGGTAACTAGCAGATAGAAATAATGATTAATTGGAGATGAACTCTTCCTGTCACACGAATGTTTGATTAAGGGAAGGAGAATATAAACAGTTTCTCTTCTTTAGAGAGCTGTTGGCTTGTCTTAATTCCAGGCTTTATATTAGTGGCAAGTAAAAGCTGAACAGTAACACACTCGCAAAAGAACAGAATATGCAACTGCTGACACTTCTTTGAAATGAATAATTCCTCTGTTCTTGGAGTTACTTTTTAGGGTCAGAGTAATCTAGCAAGTGCTAGTCATGTAGCCTCAGCATTCATTTTTGGCCCCACCTTCAGGCTTCTGTTATTTAGGATATATTGATAAATTTGAGTCCGAACTTAGAATACTGCAGCACTATTTTTAAACAAACAGCTAAAGTGTTTAAAGAAATACATGTCGAAATCAATATGACTACCAGTGTGCACAAAGTTCTCTAGGAAAAGATGTGATTTACTTTTTACATCTAAGTTGCTTTTCCTACCTGCTTCTTCCAGTTAGAAGCTTGAGTTTTGAATTTTACCTCTAAGATACCTGCCTAAATTGAGAGGAGTGCTAATGCAGGTCTTGAATTTAAGAAAAAAAGGAGAATATGGAAAAAACTACTTAGCAGTATGGTATGTGCTCTTAATGTGTTGTGGCTTCCTGCTGCTAGCTCACTGGTTTTAGGCTAGTATCTCTTGTTAGGAGGGGCTCTGACCTCTAGTCCTAAGTCTGACTCATACTAGATTTCACACNCTTTCTGTAAACTGTGCGTTCCATATATGCTATTACTCATAGGGATTGGCTACAGGATTTGATAACATACTTAACCCATCCTAACCATACTCCTCATCTGTTTATTCATAGAGCTGTTCTCTTAATCAATGTTTGGGAAACAGCAAAACTAGTGAGGCGAGTTGACAGCAAATATTCTGGGATATTTTTGGTAACTATATGTTTACATATTGTACCCTGCCATTACTCTATTAGTATTGGCATTCTTAATGGTCATTTTAATGCATGTCTCCCAACTTCCCTTGGTGTTGGTCACAATATTAACTATACCCTTACTTTTTTTTTCAGTGTGGAGATTTTTACTTTTTTTTCAGTGTGGAGGTTTCTTCAAAGGGCAGAGTCAATTAGAGGTCTGTTTACCTGCTACACTTTAATTTTGCAAGTGTTTGTGGAACCATATGATTAACTAGATTGCTAAAACCACCCATTTTAAAAATGTGTAGCTCCTCAAATACATTTTTTTTCTGTAAGTAGTTTGGAGGGGGGCAGTAGCATGGCAGGGTATCTCTTAAACTGGTTTTGTCATTTGAGGAAATGTGTGTGTAACCACATCCCTAATTAAAGTTAATTAAGCTTTAACCTACAACCGCAATGTATTTTGAAGATGTACCAATCTATTTTAAAAGGAAGTATCTCTTTAATGTTTGTATCCCAGGATGTTGAAAGATACATGTAATACTAGTACAATAAATTAATTTCATAATATTCCACTGGGCTATATCATACTTGATTCTTTCAGCATTTATGTGAAAGAACATGAAAATGAGACTTTGGGCTGAAATTAAAAACACTAAAAGGCTTGAGGGAGGGGGGGAAGTGATTTCAAAGAATTTTTGTTCTTGATGCACAGGATAAGAAAATGTGACATACAGTGCTGTATTGTTATGTTTTAAGTATATTTGGGTGACTTTGCCTGCAATGAGTTGATAACTCAAGATCAGTGTTGCCTTGTTCATAAAACTTGAAATGAGCCAGCAGCAATGGTAGGATGGAAGGGTGGTTGGAAGTTTTGCCAGAATGGAGACTTACAGTGGTGGGGAGAAGAAGGCTTTGCATGAAGGGATGAAATGTTCTTGAAATTGTTAGAAAGATTCTTTAAGCTTAGTGGTCATCTAGTTGAAGTAGTGGTTAGTATAACTGTTCCTTGTAACTATTCTCTGATATCAACAAGAAACTGTATTTAAATTGAGTAGGGCAAATGCTTTTTATTATAGTTTGTAGATTTCTTAGGACTCTTCTGAAAACTTTATTTTCTGGTACTAAGAAACACAAGGTACTTCTGTGCTTGAGTTGGTTGGTTAACCTTGTGGTGTGAGCAGTCTCGCCTGGCTATGTATTTTATGTTGGTAAACATAAATTTCTAAACATTTCAATTTTTAAAAACAAGCAGTTCTCTTGGATCAGGTTTGGTACTGGAAGATAATAGGCTCCTACCTGACTTTATGAAGTAACATTACTGGACAAGCTTCATTTACAAGTTCTTCTTGTTACAGGACTTGAAAGACTCAGCTGTTGTTAACAAAACAACTACTGAAACATGGTGGATTACTATGAAGTTTTGGGGGTGCAAAAGCATGCCTCAGCAGAAGATATTAAAAAAGCGTAAGTATCACTGGGGTGTGTGTTTATATATATATATATATGTTATGTATTTTAAGGAACAAATATAATAACATGGTTTCTGGGTTCTCACTTTGTCGTCAATGTTAGGATGAGTAGTAGTCATCTGAGGTGATACCTTTGCTAACACAGAAATACTCGGTGTTCTGATGAAAAAGGATTTGTTCATTTTTATGAAGTTGGGAAAAGAATCCTGAGTATTGCTAAAGTGAAAAAGACGTCTGTTTTTTGATCACTGTTAAATACATTTCCGTACAAGTGTGCCTCCAAACTTGATGTGGTCCAGGCGGTGACAGCCCCTTCTTCTATGGCTGAATTGCAGTAACTAGTCTTCCCCTCCATTTGTAGAGGTGCTTTTTCAAAGTTCTTACAAGTATTTGGCATGCTGCTTTTTTGGATACTAGCTCTTTCTTAACATGAAATCTGGTTTCTGTGCTTAGATTTTGGTGGACTGAACATCTGTTACAATTAAAAAAAAAGGACATTTTAAATTAGAAGTGTTCAAAGGAATTAAATACAGTTCTTTGTTTAGATTTACTGTTTACGTACTGTTTTAACATGGGCGTTTGTAACGTCTTCATAAGATAGCGTTTACTTTTCAAGAAACAATTGGGAGGAGACATTTTTGTAGTACATGTTTATAGTATAGCAAAACTGTCTGACACAAATTGCAGTTTCAAGTGACCTGGAAATACTGTGTTTCTTTCTTGCCTTCTCCTAGGTGCTTGAGCTTGCTTAATCAAATTGCACTAGTGTGTGGAAGTTTGATTTATGTTTTTTTTCTTTGTTCTTTTGTGCTTTCCTGTGCATACTGCTTTGTCAACTCAAATATTTGAACTGTGATCTTGTATAACTTGGTTATAGTTAAATAAAAAAGTTATTCCTTCATTTCAGAGTAAAATGTCATCTATTTTCCTTCCATTTAGGTACCGTAAATTGGCATTAAAATGGCACCCTGATAAAAATCCAGACAATAAAGAAGAGGCAGAACGGCAATTTAAACAAGTAGCTGAGGCCTATGAAGTTTTGTCAGATGGTAGGTATTTTAAAAGGGCTCCTGAACTGCAGGTCTCTAGTCTGGATATCAGACTGAAAATGCTGATGTATGATGCTTTAACCATTCAACTCAACTACTTCCTTTTCAAAAGAAAGGAGAGAGAAAGAAGCTCGCGGATAAGACAGAATAAGCAGAAATTTTGAAACAAAAAATTCAGGATCTTTCTAGATGAGTAACCAAACCAGTTTCCTTCCAGAAATTGAAATCCTGCTTACCCAGGCCCTCTTCAGAAATTTCTAGAGAGATATCTGTGAATACCAAGATTCACTTTATCTTGGGAGGTAAAGCCAATGTTACATCACTATAGGGCAATTATTGTGTTTATGCAACAAAAATCAGGCTAGAAAACTCTGAAGTATCCACTTCTTCTGGGCCTGCTGCTTCTAGTTCTTGTAAGAGTAAACTAGTCTTGACAAAGCCCAAGCATACTGTAAACCTTGCTGAAAACTTGGATTGCGTTTGGGTGAATTCCATAAATTCAGTCAATTGTGATACTGAGGCAAGTGTTTATATTTTGAACTGTTCTAAAACAGTTGCTTAGTCTGACCCACGTAATGCAGGAATTCAGCTTATAGTTCACCCGTATCTTTTTCCTTCAAAAGTATCATTAACTTTTGCTAGTGTTCTGGCAAAAGCAGTCTGAATCATAACAAAGTGATTTAAGCTACTTTGATTATTTTCCCCTGTAATTGACTGCAGCTGTCTGTATGCTATTTCTGAAGTGTCCTTGATTTCACCTGAGACCAGTGAGCATGGGAATGCTATATTTAAAGCACTAGCAGCATCTAGATTACCTTTCAGAATTTGGCCTGGTTTATCAAGCTGCAGTCTTGTACACCCTCTTTCTTTTGTTGGTTTTGATACTTAATTGACATGGGAGAAACAGAACTTAATTTATGGGCAGTTCATTGTATGCTTGTCTTTAATTTAACCGTCTTAAGCAAATTTTTTGAGCAAGATAAAAATAGGATACTGGTCTGGTTGTTAAACAGATCTTTAAGTTCTCTGGAAACAGTACACTGCTAGAATTGTAGAGTATCTTCTAAAAATGGTGCCTGTTTTGAATCTAGACCAAATCCTAAGTTACTGGTATCTTAACAATCATTTGTGCAGCATGGGTGTTTGAATCCTGAGTGTCTGAGAGGCAATCAGCTGTTCTGTGGACTTAATGAAGTTTTCTGACACCATTACAGGCTTGAATGAAGGGAGTTTTTGTCAGAAGAATAGTTTTATAAGGGGTTATATAAGCAAAGAATGTTGAAATTGGGTGATCACAGAACACGCTTCCCTTGTGGTTTCAAGAATGGTGTATTTTTCAAGATGAACCTCGGTCTTTGTGAGCCTTCAGGTCTTCCTTGCTGTTTCCTGCTCCTTCTGACAATTTGTCTACCTTACTGCTTTGGTCATTTTTCACTGGTGGATGGGATAACTTTCTTTAAAAATTGTGTTCTAGAAAGGCAGTACGGGTAACGTGGGGATGTGTGTGTGTGAACGTATTTCAAGTTTCCGTTGTTTGTAGATGATGATCAGTATATAAAATTTTAATTCCTGTTAGAAGTGTTTTACTTTTCAGCAGCTGTTTGAGGTAACTGCATGTTCCTTCAGTGATGCTATTTAAATTTCAAAAACATCTTTCACTGAAGAGATTCCAGTGGGAATAGCATGTTAATGTTAAGAGTCTAAAATCAGATGCCCTGACTGGTTTTTGGCTGATGCTTCCACAGCATTGCATGCAAAATAAGCTGTCTGCCTCTTTAAGCTCTTTAGGTCCCCTTCCAGTACCAACAGTGCAGCCTGATCTTATGTAGTATTGCAGAGTTAATTTTTCTCTCCTTTCTCATGGATACTGGAAGGCTGCTCTGCAGTGAAATTAAGAGCAAGCTGTTCCATGTGTTTTAAAATAATAGAGAGCATGCAGTTTGAGCCAAGTCGTTCAATGGCATTTTTTTAATGTCACTTCATTCCCATCTATTAAACTAGAAGTGATTATAATTAATTTGAGGGGTTCTGCAGTCACTTATGCAGGCTGTGTCCTTCCTTTCTCATAACTGTCATGATGGGCTTGGCCTTGTGCAATAAAAGGAAAAGAGGCAATAGTCAAGGTTTGCAACAAGAGAAATTCCAGTTGGATAGAGGGAAGAAAATGCTTACAATGAGAATGCTTGAGCACTGGGACTGTTTTCCAGGGAGACTGTGGAATATTCTTTTCTTGGAGATTGATGAGATCAGGGCTTTATCCAGGCAAGTTTTGACCGACTCTGAGATTAGACTTGTTTGGAGGAGAAGGTTGAATTCCAGAGGTCCTTTACAACCTAAAGCTTTCTATGGTGCCTATGTACAGGTGAAGATTGTAGCATTCCTTTTAAAGGCAAATTTCCCTGTGGAGTTTGTCCTTGTACCAGAATTTTTTCTGATACAGCAGAACCTGAGCTTCTACAACTAAATGGTAATAAGTCTAAAGTTTAGTACCTGTTTTTTCTGAACCTAAACTGCTTTGGCAGTCCTCAACAAAAACGTTCACCAGTTACATGCCAGAACTTTCTTAATAAACTAACTTTGAGAAGATGTATATCTGAGACTACCAGTTAAGTCGTCTTAGTTTTCTCAAAATTCAATGTGCCTATTTACTGACATGATGTACAACTTCTCCTTGTAGCTAAAAAACGTGACATCTATGACAGATACGGAAAAGAAGGCTTAATAAATGGAGGCGGAGGTATGTTGTCAACTAGCAATTCTTTGCTTTCTCTATTCTGGTGGAAAGCCATTTTCTGCAGCTTTCTTTTTAAGGCAGGAATCTGTAAATGCCTGTACTAAGACCTAAAATGTCATCTTCTGAAAATTGAAGTTACAATTGTTTTTACAATTTTTCTAGTTGTAAGAGCTATTACTGATATCTGGAAACAGAGAAAAGAGAATTAATAATAAAAAGTATTGTGTGTACTTAACTTGAGTGATATCTGAAAGGGAAAGAGACATTTATAGATATGTTTATTTTTAAATGATTCAAATACTACATACCTGAACTTTCTTGTTAGTAAGAATGTGTAAGGGTAATTGAATTTTAACTTCTCTTTGTAGGTGGAAATCATCACGATAATCCATTTGAATTTGGATTTACATTCCGTAACCCAGAAGATGTCTTTAGGGAGTTTTTTGGTGGAAGGGACCCCTTTTCATTTGACATCTTCGGTAAGTAATGTATTAGTGTTATGTGTAAAGTGTGGCTAAAACTTTACTCTTACAAAACAAACATAGCTAATGTAGCTTTATTAGAAATAGCTGTGAAAATTGGAGGTAAACAATTAGTATTTTTGTATTATTTTAAAAATGTTTTGTTTCCTACCTCTTTCTTCTTGGTTGAATTGATAGTACAAATCAGTCGTGGCTTGACAGTTCATATTTTGTCGGAGGGCCTTGTTTAAAAAAAACATAAAATTGTGGCTGCTGTGTCTCTGTAGCTTAGAAGGAACTTAACATTTAACAGAAATAGTATACAATGGAATTATCTCTCGAGAATTTGACCAGGCAAACTTAGTCTGTTGAATTTGCTCTCTATTGATCTGTAAATATTTAATGTAGCTTCGAGAGCTTCTGAACTGGACAGGTTAACAGTAACTGTTACAGTATGGCTCTTGGTGTGAACTTGTATCATAGCAGGAATGATTTTCTTGTATCAAAATAAGAACAGCTGCATATATAATCTAGACACTTTCCCAAATTGATGTCACATGTTTGCTTGGGGATTAAAGCCCCTAAAGGCTCGGATAACTTCAATAATTCATGAAGCCTGGATGCTTCATTTAGTTAAAGGAAGCAATAAGTGATAAATTTGTCAATCTTTTTATCGTAATGTTGATGGTCTTTTGGCTTGTGATGTTGCTTGTTCTAGTGTATTGAAGGCCTTTTCAGAGGTGCTGGAGTTTTTACTCAATCTTCATGTGTATGTTCTACTGCATAAAATGCTGACCTATAAAGCAGAACAGATCTTGTGTTCAGTGTTTACTTATAGGAAGTAAAAGGTCCCGTATTGAAAACTGGAAGAAGCAGCTATCTTCCTATTCAGTGCCTTGATATTGATTAATCTCTATAATAATGTATATAGATGTGTTAACATTTTTAAAGGTAATTTTTTATCTTTGCTGTCAGCATTAAGGGCCTAATCCAGCTCAGATGTTATTTGTATCTTTCTTTAGTTTGCTATTCAGGGATCATCAGTTGTTTGATGACTAATGAAGGCTTAGAAAGGGGTTAAAGGGCCAGAGATTGAATTCAGTAGAAGGTTAGTTGGTGAATTAGATGAGTAGCTAGGGGAAGAATGTGGCTCAGGATAAACAGGAGAACTTGAGCAATTAGGTCCAGTGAGAAATCAGCAGAAGTAGTAAAGGGCAGATCAGAGGAAGCATCTAGCAAAATATCGATGGATGAAACATGGGCTGAACTAGGAAGATGCAGCTTCTTCAGTGTTCCAGCAGCAGCAGCAGCATAATCTTAAGGAATACTAGATGAGGATTTCAGTTTAGATGAGATAAGTGATCCAGGACATCTGGAGTACTGTGTCCAGTTCTGGTCTCCCCAGTACAAGAGACAGAGCTACTGGATAGAATCCAGTGAAGGACCACTAAGACACATAAGGGGCTGGAGCATCTTTCATATGAGGAAGAGTCTGAGAGTGCTGGAATTGTTCAGTATGGAGAAAGCTCAGAGTGGGGTCTCATCAATATATATAAATATTGGATGTAAAAGGTGTAGGGAGGGTGTAAAGAAGATGGAGCCAGGCTGTTGTCAGTGGTGCCCAGTGGCAGGAAAAGAGGCAGTGGGCACACACGGAAGCACAGGAGGTTTCTGCCTGAACTTAATGTAACACTTTTCTGTTGTGTGGGTGACTGAGCATTGGAGCAGATTGCCCAGAGATACTGTGGTCTCCATGTTTGAAGATACTCAAAAGCCACCTGGACATGGTCCTGGGCAACCAGGATGGCCCTTCTTGAGCTGCAGATTGGACCAGATGGGCTCCAGAGGTCCCTGCCAGCCTCAACCATTCTGTGATTGAGTGGTAGAAAACCTAGAAAAATCTGAGCAAGGTGTTGAGTAGGAAGTTAGTGAGGAGGAGCTGGGAGAGGGTGTTTAGCTCTTTTGTTTATTTTTGAATCTAAGATACTTACAATAGTTGGTTCTCAATCAAATATCATTAACTAGAGTAAGTTGTATTGGTAAGGCATGTTCTAGCTTCTGGGAGACTGACATAGGTTCTATTTGATTTTTATTGTATTTACTTCATTACCAGCAAAAGATTTAACTTGCTGTCTAAAAATGTCAGGGATCATGACTAACCTTAAAGCCGTGAAGTTAAGTTCTTCATGCTAAATAGTCATGGCCTTAAAAAGGACCTACCTTTTGGATTCCCTAGAAGGAAGGCTGTACAACATAGTACACAGAGCTATCTAGCTTATCGAGTGGAGGTACCACTAACTGCCAAAGGTTTCCTGTAAAGGAATAGTGATGTGTCTTGCCCTGTGGAAACCATGGACTTAAAAACGTATCTCTGCACTGGTGACATCAAGGCATGCTTCCAAAAACATTTTCCCCTGATTAACACCCCAATTTATTTCTTTATTCAAAAGTAGGTTATCTGCTTCATGTATCGATCACTGTCAGCTTTAAAATGCGAGTAATGTGGCACAGACTCCACTTCTTGCAGAGTAAGGTTCTGGCACTGTCAGCAGTGTTATGTATCCTCCAGGTGATGAGAACTAATGGTTTCAAAGCTGCCTCCACTTTATGTGATAGCTGCAGTGTTAGGGACCAGAGTCCTAAAACCGATGTTGAGCTTTAGATTCTGAGTAAAAGCTCTTCTCATTTTTTTTAGTCAGAAGGCTTCAAAGTGAGCATCTCTTATATTTTTTTTTTCCAATTTTTTTTGCTTTTTCTCTAATATGGGAAGGTGTAACTCAAAACAGTTTTCCTACAGCTTTCTATAAAAAGCGTTTGCAACAATCTCTGCAATATTTACATGAAAGTTTAAAGTGGTACAACATGCAAATATGAGTGCTTTCAATTGAATGTAGTGTGTTTAATAATGCCAAAACTGAGCAATAGAACTGTATGTATAACATGAATATTTGTATTGGTGAACTACAGCTCTTGTATAGTCTGCTTTGTTGATGCACTGGTGGAACAGCTTCTGTCCTGAAGAATAAGGGAATTTATCTTGTAAAAATGAGGACTTCTCAACTTGTTGATGACTTTTCTGTGGAATTCGTGACTTTTCAAGGAGCTACTCAGGTTATAGTTGGTTTTATAAGCAACTGAGGTCATGCTTTCTAAAAATGTATACTAGTGGAATCAAAGATGAAATCGAATTAATACTTTGAAATGTTTGCACCTTTTATACAGTTTGCAATAACATGTAGTGAAGCCCACAGAATGCAGGTGGGACTCTCTATATTCTGATTGCCATTGAATATGTAAAGAGCACCATTCAGATGCATAATCCCTGTAAATTTATGGACGCGAAGAATTTCTAAAATTGTGCTATGAATTGAGTCTGTGAAACTCCAGTGAGCTGCAGTTACAGAAAAGTTTTCTTTATAAACACTGTCATCCTTATTCATCTGTAGAAAAGAGGAGAATGTATGAAGGCTTCTGCAGTGGTTTTTAACCGATGAGTCCGTTCAGACTTTTCAAATGAAAATTAATAATACTGTTGAAGACAGCTTTGAATGCTTCCAAGTGGAGCAAACTTAGTGTTATGTGCTGTGTATTGCACCAGAATTAGCTCAGCCACTCACAGTTTCTCTTCACCGACTTACAGGCAAATTCTTTGTGAAACTAAAGGTGCATGAAGGCTAGAACTTTTTAAACATTGATCTCATAATATGACAGAAGGTTAAGTCTCTTAGCTTTTGAGACATGGGCTTCCTTTCTGTGACACCTTGTTACAGCAGAACCTGCTTTTCCCAGTGAGCTGTTCCAGTTATAGTTTTCAGTCTCTTTGCAATAGAGATGGACAGTAATCCTTATAATGGGAAGAAAAGGTGGTGCTTCCTATGCAGTACTGCTCTTTGTATTGCAAAGTACTGCCTTGGAATATCAGTCTGGTTAACTGGTATTCGGCACTCTGCACCATTTACCTCTTCTATTCTTTGATTGTCTTTTGACATTAGAATTGTTCACTGTTAATACAGGGATTGATTTCTTATTTCAGTAAGTTTGTTTTGTACTTAAACTATATCCTACTCACTTTATATATGCTGCTTACCTTGTTTTGGTTTATTTGTGTTCCGTGTAGTGTTCTGTTTGTATTTTTTGTCAACTTTTCAAGGACGTTCTTCTTCTGTATTTTAACAGTTCATAGTGAGGGAAGGATCCCAATATTACCACTGGTAAGGGAGGTGTATTCATTAATTTAAAGACTGCTGCTTCAAGGATTGTGAGGGACAGAAAGTGATGTGTTTTGGTGTAGGCAAAAATGTTCGACTGTGATTCAGAGCTGTTAAAGAATTGACTCTAGTTTTGGTTTAGAGGCTTTTCAGATTCACAGTTCAAGATCAGGTTATGTGTTGGAAGGGATTATCGGTGAGGAATTAATTGAAAGATGGAGTGGATATCACAAGAACATAACATTACCTAACAGGCAATTTAGTAGTTCAGACAACTCCCTAAGTAGTTAAGTCATCTTTCATATACATTGAGTTTCAGATACACACCTGGTGACATCTTAGGTGTTTTAGGGTTTCTGAGATGCTTGAGTAATTTCTCTGTGGGCTGGAAGATACAACTCAGGACCTACAGCAGACCAGTATCCTCCAACAGCAGTAGCTAGAAACTAGACAGGACGTTTCAGAGCATTTCAAAGAGTTTAGATGCCTGTGTGTCTAGTCAAAGGAATCGCACACAGAACCATGTTTTTCTCGATGGTAGAATGTGTTAATAATGTGATGTGAGAAGTTGCTCTGGGTGGATGCCCTCTCTAGACTTTGTCCAAGAGAAGTCTGTTTGCATAGGCTCTTTCCACATAGATTATAATCTTGACAGTTCCTGAACACTTCAGTATTCTCAGTGTACCTTCTGAGATGGTATTTAATAAATGTCTTAGTTATTTTTCTTAGTTTGTGAAGTAGAATTCAGGATGTATTTTTATCTAAGTTTAGTACCAGGTAATGCATGTAAGGAAGTATAAGTTCTGTGGAGTTTTCCCTTGAGAATTCTGGTTTTCTGGTTAATGTGGTACTATACTGTTGGAAACAGGAAACAAAGGTAAAATTAAACTAAACATCTTTATATGACAACTTAGATACAAATATTTGTCACAGAGAATGTGAGCTGGCTAGTTATATGGGATGTAGTTTGGTTCCATCAAACAACAGAATTACAGCAATTGACTACTGTAATATTGATTACATAAAATGAGGCATGAAGGTTCTTGAAAAGTATAGTGAGTTACTTTAAGCATCCAGTCTTCATCTGATAGGAAAGAGGAAAATCTATGTGCAGTAATCATTGCAAACTGTATTTTACATGATCTGTGTTTTAGGACGTTGTTTAGGAATGGAATAGTTTCATCAACCTTTTTGTCTCAAGAGCAGAAAGTTGTCTTGCTGGTACAAAATGTTTGCATAAGAGTCAGATTGTGGTTTTAATGCACATGTAATGCCATTTCTGATAATTACAATGTTTAGGTGTTCTAACAAAAATGTATTTGTTAGTCAAATGGTTCTTAAAATTGAAAATGGAAGAGGCTTTCAATTAAAGCTGTCTTGCATAACATTGTCCTCTAATTAATCTCTTTGTTGACATTAATTTGCAGCTTTTGGTATTTATGAAGTGCTCAGGGATTTGCATGTGCGTTCATTGCTTTGGTATGAATGTACACAGTTGTATTTTGTGAGTACCAGTCTTGGATCGTAATTATCCACTGAGTGGTCCGAATCTCACTATCATGATTTTTTCAGAAATAACTTTGATAGGTTCAAAGAAAGTCTTTGAAACACAGTAATTGTCTCAGTATCCGGATAGTATTATCACACAGGAATAGATGGAACTAATGCTTTGGTTCTATGGGTAGCTAAACTAACATATAGTTTCTGCTGCTGAAAGAGAGGAGGCCTTGGTCCAAATTCTCACGTCTGTCTTAAAACTTTAATCTTTGACCAATATCCCATTAGATGCATTGAGAAGCTGTTTGATAGCACATTGGCCAAAGAAGAAGTTTGTCTTGGGTACCCCAAGCCAGATCAGGTTGTTAGTCCTCCAGAAAATTCGTTGGATTTTTTTTTCCTTTCTTGGATGGCTAGCTGGTTAAATTGTTCAGAGGACAAATGCTGAACATAGGACAAGGGGAGTGGGTCATACAATGGTAGTGGAAGATTCCTCCATTTTCAAGGTGTGCCTGAACATTTGGGCAGCAGTTTGGTAAATGTGAGGTTCATGAGGCTCAACGAGGCCAAGCACAAGGTCCTGTATGTGGGTCAGTACAGGCTGGGGGATGAAGGGGTTGAGAGCAGCCTTGCAGAGAAGGGGGTAATGAAAAGCTGGACATGAGCCGACCAATGTGCACTCGCAGCCCAGGAAGTCAACTGTTGTCTAGGCTGTATCAAAAGAAGTGTGGCCAGCAGGTCGAGGGAGGCGATTCTGCCCCTCTACTCTGGTGAGACACCACCTGGAGTACTGCCTGCTGCACAGGAGAGACATGGACCTGTTGGAGAGCGTCCAGAGGAGAGCCACAAAAATGATCAGAGCGATGTAACATCGTTCCTATGAAGACAGGCTGAGAGAGTTGGGGTTTTTCAGCCTGGAGAAGAGAAGGCTTTGGGGAGACCTTATTGTGGCCTTTCAGTACTTAAAGGGGCTTATAAGAAAGATGAGGACAAACTTTTTTTAGCAGGTCCTGTTGTGAAAGGACAAGGGGTAATGGTTTTAAACTAAAAGACGGAAGATTCATACTAAGGAGAAGAAGAAGAAATTTTTTATGCTGAGGGTGTTGAGACACCAGCCCCGGTTGCCCAGAGAGGTGGTAGATGCCCCATCCCTGGAAACATTCAAGGTCAGGTTGGATGGGGCTCTGAGCAACCTGATCTAGTTGAAGATGTCCCTGCTCATTTCAGGGAGGTTGGACTAGATGACCTTTAAAGGTCCCTTCCAACCCAAACTATTCTATGAAATATGAAATGCTGTTTAGAGTTGGACTCACTGTATTCTAGCATCTATGTAATTATGGTATAGATGGCATTCAAAGGTAAAGTTTTAAGTCTCCTTTTTCTAAGAAATTAGTAATACCAGAATTTCTTAGATATATCATCAGAAAGACTTTAAAATGCTTCTACTGGTAAGCTTCCTTAAATAAGTTGGGGAAACAGATGTTTGAGTTCTAATTTCTGGAAGGGAGCAATTATAAAAGACCATGATGAAACACTAGTCAGAAGAATCAACAGTGCTTTCAACAGCATCTTAGTGTATCTTCTGAGTAAGTGCCATCAACAGTATGCTCATTTTATAGTTAAGGAAGAAAATACTTCCATGCAAAGTGCTTATAGGTTTGTGGCCTGTCCAGTTCTGATGGTATGCTTTATTGTGCCAGGGGTACACTCAAGAGGTTCTATGTGTATTTACTGCAAATCTGCATCTTTGAAACTTTTTTCAAATAGGAGACAGGATAGAAACACCTACTCCAAGAATTAAATTTTATTGTATGTGTCATATATGTATATGCATAAACACATTTTTCAGACATGCATTTCAGACTCTCTTCTGGCATGATCTATAAAGTCACTTAAAGTACGCTTTCGATATAACGAAATGGTGGCAGGCAGGCAGTCTGTACTGCCTTTGCTTACTGAAATGCTGAAGACTAATACTCGGTGCTATTGAGTTTGAGTGCTTTCTTAGCAGGGGTTGAGCAGCCTTTCAGCATTATTCTGCTTGGTACATTGCAGCTACTGCGTCATCCTCTTGCATCTGCAATCCGGGTGTTCAGCTTTTCTTACGTGTCACATTTTGGCAGAGGCAATAGCGTGGCTGTGACTGCAAAGAATAAAGTAAGGAAAGTTGACTGGTTGGGGAAGTAGTCCAGCGAGTGGTGACTGAGCAGTGATCCTGATTTTGCGGGGTAATATTCCTTTGCATACTGTCCCTATAAGATTATCAACATCTCTGGCTGCAGCAGCACGTGCATGTGAGAACATTTGCTGACAGTGCACAGTTTATCTCAACTCTTGATTTTTTTTTTTGGAGGTGAATGATGGCACTGCACTGGAGCATGCACACTTTATCAGGGATAGCGTCCTACTACGATGGCTGAAAGCATCTGCCTGTGCTGCTTTTGACCCTTGGGCCCTGCTTCTTCCTGTCTTCCTTGTAACCAGCACAGTTGCTTTTATGGTCACACTGGGAACCTCAGCAAAGAACTGATGTGGATGCACTTCTTTCATATGGAGATGCCCTTTTCAGCTGATGAGTTCCTGATCTGGTTCCCCAAGCATCTGCCAGGGTACAAGTGTTGTGGTAGAAGAGGCAGCCATAGGAAATGTGGCACTTCTAGTTTATAGTGTATTGTGATGATTTCAGCTAGTGGCTTAGATTGTTTTCAGGAATTTTGTGAAATTTAACTGAGTTTTGGACTGTGTCAAATGTAGGTACTCTGACTTTTGCTGCCTTTCCTCCCTTCCCCTGTTGTATGGTGCTTCCCTGCCCACTTTCAGATACACCAGTCTTGCCAATATTGAGTCAATTAGCTCATGGATGCAACAGAAAGCTAATAATACAAACAGTGTTTTCTTTGGATCAGTGAATTAATGCAACCTGCCATTCAGTTACATGATCACAAGGTAGGAAAGAAGAGTGATCACATCTTTCAAGTAGTATTCTGCAATTGGATTATATTGCTGAAAGTGAGAAAATCCTGTTTCTGTATTGCAGCTGAGGACTTATGAGGGGGGCAGGGATCATGACCTACCTCATTTTGAGCTGCAAAGAGATATGCAGTATAGTTGTTGTTATCTGACTTTCGAAGTTAAATTCTTTCTTTGTGACTACAGAAAAACAAGGTAGGATTCCATGGTTCGCAGTGAGATGGTTTACCCAGAGGAAGGAGACAGTTGTTGCATTTGAATTAGCGAGGACTTTTCTAAATAAATTTTTTTAGAAACATTACCTCTAATGTCATTATTTTCTCGTGGGTTTGTTAGTATACGTTGTCTTGCGTTGCTGGACATTTTGTGTTCCTACCTTCACGTTAACTTTTTGGCTTCTGTAACTGCAGGCTTCCTACCTAGTAACAGCAAGAGTCCTGAAGTCCTTCATTGCATCTCTTTTTTGATAACAGGTTACTGTGAGTTCTTTGCTTAACCATTTGCTTTTTCCCTCAAAAGCTTCACGTCATCTTCTGTTGTGGATAGACTAGAAGTCTGTATCACTGGCTTCCTTGAAGTTTCTGACCTTTAGTTCTTTCTTGATCTTTGCTGTTTTGACAGCACCACAAGTTTCGTGTCAGAAGCATGCTCGGACATTTCTGTTGAAACTGAATCTGATACTCTGTCCTCCCATAAGCTTCTGATAATACCCGGATTAGAATAAATTGTGGATTTATCTCTGAACAGGAGATAAATACTGATACTCTGGGGTAACAGTGGTCTAGCCTTTTGGTTTTGTGAAGCTTTAAAGTTGTATAGTACTTACATAGTATTTTTCCCTTTTTAGAAAGGTCTTCGCTTGTGGGGTTTTTTTTTTGCTGCCTAGTTTTGTTGATCTGGTATGCTTCTAACATTCAATAAGAAAATTACATGGATTGTAAGTTGTGCTAAAGTGACTGTCATAAGAGGAATCATTAAAAAACCTCAACACTCTGACATCGTGATATTCACTGCATTTGAACTGTTTGGAAGAAGCTGTCTATGTGAAAAGGTTATCATGCATGGAAAGGTTCTGCTAAATTATGGAAATAGATCTACCAGGCTAAAATGTTATTATTTTGCTGAGTGATACTATTAATCATCCTGATTTAGGGACTAAAAGCATAAACAGTGTCTGAGTAGTTGTGAGGTTTCTATATTAATGTGTTTGGTGGTGGATACAACAAATGATAATGCAGAAGTCTCCTGCTGCCTTGTCTCCTCAATGGTTTTGACATCATTTTTTCTTTTTTAAGCATGCTGTACCTGGATGGCTGTTAGGATAGTAAGAAATACTCCCTAACGAAAGTCCTACCCATTTTCCTGTCTCTGCATAATCCATCTTGCTAAGCATCCTGCAGTCCACTGCAGAAGACTGGTTTGAGTATCTTATTTACTGGAGAGAATTACTGGAAGAACACTGGAGGATTATTAGTAGGGCTGCTAACAGAAATCACCTGAGGCTAGAACACTTGCTAGTGCGGAATGCTGACCTCTTTCTTTGGTGTGTAGGGTTGCCAAAGGCTAATACGGCAGGCCCAAGTCTGGGTTAGGTTTTTGTGGCTAGGAGTAGGGAATAATCCATATAGAAGCTGGGTTGATAGCAGGGATCTCTGGGAGACACTGTGATCCTCCCTTAAAAACCATTGCGTTCCTGCTGCTGTTATGCCGAGGAGGAGAGATTCACTTGCAGATATGCTGATGTATATACTGTGGAGGATGAAAAACTCAAAGCTTACATAGTAGGTTGTTTTGTTTTTATTTGAACTCCAGGTAACCAGAAAAATTGGACTATAAATAGAAAGGTTAACAGTGGGAGTAATATAATATAGATCGTTTCTACACATGAGTGAATGACCTTCATAACTAACTTGTGAGTCACTCTAGCGAGAATAAATTGGACTACAAAACAATTAACTGCAGCGGTTTTACTTGCTAGCTGATATGCTAGTCTGAAAAAAACTGCATTTTTTTAAATGGGCGTTGTGCTTGTTTTGGTGGTAGGTTCCCTTATTTCCATGCCCAAGTATTGGTTTAATTTCCATTGTTTTAAGATAATAACAGGTCATCTTTATACTGAAGAAAACTTGTTCTACATTAAAGAAAAAGCACAAAACAAAAAAAATGCTTGAAGTAGGAAAAAAAAATCACTTGCTTGTCTAGTGTATGTAAGATAAAAAGTTAGGTGCTGCCTTATTTTATTCAAAAACTGTGGAAGCTAGGGGAAAGATAGGGTTATTTTTTGTTGTTCTTGGCGTTTTATGTCTTTGCTGATGAGAGTGTATGTCTGAACCTCAGCGGCTGCCTTTGTTCCACATAAATACATTGTGACGTTTCACTTTTGTTAAGTAATTGCACATAAACCAGATGGTAACTGATGTATTTTTGTTATCTTACCAATTGCTTTAGTATTGTCGCTATTGCATTAACTGGGTAATTTATCATAAATCAGCTTGGATTTTTGTGGGGGTGCCAGAAGTGCAATAAATACTGCATTTCTGACCTTCAGTTTGTCCATTTGTAGTTCTGAACAGTCATGCAGTTATAAGAGCTTTTCCCTGCTTTCATACTTAGGTTGCTCCTATTGCCAGTATCTGCATTTTTCAGTAAAAGCTTATTCTGAGCAGTGTTTCAAACTGTTACCTTTTAGCACTGAGTCCCCACTTGTAAAACTTGACAAAATTGTTGATACTGTACAGCACTCATTCTGTGAGAGCTGTGATCGATGGAGAGTGTAGTTGAAGTTCTTAAGCCTTTCTGATTTTAATGCGTTATGTTTACTGAGTATCTGTTATATGATTGCAATTTTAAATGTTGCTCTTCGTTTTAACAGCACTAGTAAAAAGCATTTCTCAGATAATTCTAGTAATAACTGTTTCTTAGGAAAATGTGATAAAGTAAATAAGGATAGCGTGTATAGGTGCTTTTCTTATTTTTGAAAGAGACTATTGTTTTCCTGATGGGGATGGAACAGCAGCCCTTCTGAATGACATTACAGTCGTACTTGAATTTGAAATAGCATTTTATCCATGACCCCCTTTCTCTATTTCTCCCCGCCTCCCACTGCTTGGTGGGGACCAAATGCCCCTTTGGGACACTGTGTGTAAACCTCCGTACTTTGCTGCCTAAATGTGCATCAGAATAAAGTGCCTAATGTGGCAAGTGCTAAAATAAACACTTTGAACACTTTTAGATTATGAGTCATCAGTCCGTGGCTGCTGTTTTTATATTTCAATAATTGATATAACCTATCTGTAAGTTACTTTCAGAGCCCTCATCATGGTGATCCACAATAAATCTTGAATAGAAATACATTAGAAAGTTCAGGTACCTGTGTGCAATTTTATAAGATTTGTTAAACTCAGATTCTAAGAGTAATTTGTTTGTAGTGCTACTCTTTATTCTACACCTTGGAAAACCTTAGTCTGACAACAGGGAGTTCTATAGAACAGCTGAAGGATTTGCATTGTGGTGACTAGGCGTGTAGAGATCATGATTATGCATCTGAAGAGTGTTAAATCTGTCATACGCTAACTGGCTTGACATAGTTAGCTTCAAATAAATACTGATCTAATTTTTTATCATAACTCCAATATATTATGCTATATGAACATGTGGTGGAAATAATACTATTTCTGTAGCTCTTGCCACTTCCATTATATTGAAAAATGTAAAACATTTACTTAGGTTTACCGGTTTTTAATACTAAACAGCTGAAATAAGGAAATCAACTACTTTTATAATTATTTTTAGGTCCAAAAGTGAGATAGAATTTAGTCCAGAAGGAGCATAGGAATTGCCTTTTTAGTGGACAGTTTAGTTCAGTAGCATCAAATATTTGAAATAAGATTTTTCCTTATTAATATGATTATCTGTAACAGGAAATTTCTTTTTCTAATGAAGAATCCTAATGACTAGATACAAAATCACTCAGTAATATTGGCTTCTTAAATGTGTTCTGTTTTGTAGAAGATCCTTTTGAGGACTTCTTCGGGGGCAGGCGGGGTCCAAGGGGAAGCAGAAACAGAGGCGGTGGATCATTTTTCTCTGCCTTCGGTGGATTCCCTGCTTTTGGAAGTGGTTTTTCTTCATTTGACACAGGTAACTCACAACATTTAACAAGGAATGCAGTTTTGGTTCACAAAGAATCTCAATATAA
This sequence comes from Stercorarius parasiticus, assembly GCA_013396915.1. NCBI lineage: Eukaryota > Metazoa > Chordata > Aves > Charadriiformes > Stercorariidae > Stercorarius > Stercorarius parasiticus. Next base: position 826,205 of record VWZL01006771.1, read on the forward strand.
TAAGCAGATAAATACTTTTTAAAAAGTTGCCTACTTCATTCAAGAAATTCTGAGGCTGGTTTTTTTGTTGTTGTTTTTTTTGTTTGTCTGTTTTTAAATTAAGTGGCTGTCTGTGAAGTCTGAATGTAAATCTATAGTTACAATATTTGGTCTACCTGAAAGTTCATGAAAAGTAAACAGAACTCTAAAAAGTAGAACTTTTTGTGTTCTTAATTTTGGTGCTACAGTTTCTTTGTAGCCTTAGAATTGTTTTTGTTCTATTTCCTTTTAGGTGTTGGGGGTTTGATGGCTTTTACTTAGGTCCTGAAAATATCCTGGAAAAATGTGTGCCTAAAATCCATGGTACTACTTAGTATCGGTTCTGTCTGGGATAGTTGATTTGAATGCTGATGTCTGTATCTCAGAGGTTGCTGAGAGCTGATGGTAGTCAGCATCCTTTCAAGTGTTAAGATTCTGGGTATTAGTTGTATTTTTAGCGATATGAAACTTCTCTATCTTCTAACTCAGGGCATCTCAATACCTACATTAAAGCAAAACATCAGACTCATTAAAGTTATTAGCTTTACTTTGAGTGGAAAGAATGACATAATGGTTGAGTTCAGCAAATAGGCTTGAACACCTTTTCTTCATGGGAGGTGATAAATATTTTTTTTGGACAATGGTATGCATTTGGAATCTGAATTATGAGTCCATATGGGAGAAATTCATGTGAGCCATCTTCTCACACTGGTGTTTAATGCCATCAAGTCACTGAAGCTGAGTTGATGCAGCCAGCTAAGGGCATTCTGAAGCTAGGATGTAGTCTGAGAGATGATAAATTTGGATCTGGCAGTCATGCAAAAACACATTTTTAATCAAGTATCTTCTTTTCCAATAGGTTTTACTTCGTTTGGTTCCCTGGGACATGGAGGCCTTACTTCGTTCTCCTCTACGTCATTTGGTGGCAGTGGGATGGGTAACTTCAAATCAGTATCAACCTCGACTAAAATAGTTAACGGCAGAAAAATTACTACAAAGAGGTAAGTGATATAAATATATTTGTATGAAACTATATGTAGAGACATATATAGCTATAAATACAAGCATATAAATATACAGTATGTATGCACATAAATAGAATGATACGTATATGTATTTTTACTTTTGATGTTGTGGTCATCACATTACTTGTATTTCTCTGAATGCTTAAAAAAAATTTGAAAAGTTCTACTGGGTTCTATGACTCTTAATCTCTAACATTAAGGACAACAAAAAAAGTTTTTATAAATACATCAACAAAAAGAGAGCCAGGGAGAATCTCCATCCCTTACTGGATGCGGGGGGGGAAGCTGCAACCAAGGACGAGGAGAAGGCTGAGATACTTAATGCCTTCTTTGCCTCCGTCTTCAATAGTCACACCAGCTATCCCCAGGGGGTTCAGGCTCCAGAGCTGGAAGATAAGGATGCAGAGCAGAGCAACCCACCCATAATCCAGGAGGAAGTAGTCAATGATCTGCTTCTGCACCTAGATGCACACAAGTCTATGGGGGCGGATGGGATTCACCCAAGAGTACTCAGGGAGCTGGTGGGAGAGCTCACCAAGCCTCTCTCCATCATTTATCAACAATCTTGGTCAACCGGGGAGGTACCAAATGACTGGAGGGTGGCTAATGTGACGCCTATCTACAAAAAGGGTCGGAAGGAGGATCCGGGGAATTACAGGCCTGTCAGCCTGACCTCGGTACCAGGAAAGATCATGGAGAGGATCATCTTGAGTGAGCTC